>JACN01076264.1:0-20497 GCA_000787155.1 Scartelaos histophorus | reverse complement strand
ATATATATATATATATATATAAAATTGTTATAGGCTTTGAGATAATACATGTGGACTAGTACATTAGTACATAATTACATAATGTGCAAATGGATTACAAATGAGAAGCTCTATTGCCATAATAATGCATAAATAAGCTATGATTCGAAACAAAATAAATGTAGATTACTCAAAGTACTTTACTCAAAGTAAAGATATAGACCTATTTAGTATAGACCTACATAGTATTTAATTTCATATTAGAACTTAGTGTTTGCCATTAATAGAGGAGAGCATCATGCTCAGATCATTTCATTTTCATCCCGATAAGTAAAAAACTGCTGAGAATAAAATGGTATAATAAATGATACTTTATGCTTGTAGTGTTGCCATAAACATAGAGAAATTGCCATTTTTAATCTGTAATTGTTTTTGTTTTGTTTTATCAGTAGAGGTAATAGGTGGCATTTATTTGCCAAAATAGTGTATTAAATAAAATGAATAGTATAAACCTGTGGAAAACACTGGAACAGAATTTAAATCGAGCACTGGTCATTGAAATACAACATCTGTCCACTAGAGGTCAGTCTCCTCCCACTATAAAGCAGCGTCACACTTGCACATTATGCATGACGAAATTGTGACTAGTTTTAAAGCAAATGGCGTCTCGACATTTTCATTATCATCAATAGTTCTGCATTAAACGCACAGAGGCTAGAGAAATATAAGCACATTAACCTTTAAACTCCAAAGCAGATGCCAGAAAGAACAGTATGATGTACATGTGATTACTGGTCTATTTCTGTCTGAGAGGGCGGCACTGTTGACAAAAGTCACATGTGAATGGTTGTAAGTACATGCCGCTGGAGCTACTGCACATTCTCTGGCCTTGGGTGTTATCGGCTGGAGCAGGTTTTCTCCAGTGTGTCTGTGACCTCTCCCAGGCCGGGTAAGGCCACAGGCTCATAGTGCTCCTCTCTCTGGTAGTAGGGGCAGCTCTGTAGGTGTTCTGACATAGAGGGATTATCACTAAAGCTCCATTTATCCACAGTTGAAAACACAAAGCTGAAGGTCCATACCTGCAAAACAAAACCATACACAAAAAAACTATGTAAGCTATTTGCACATGCTGAGGAATAATTCAATCCTGTGAAGCAATGTCAGGCAACAGCTGTTGTGATTTTGGACTGGAAGGCCTATATTAAATAAGATGAATGAGATGATTGAATTAGAGAATACATTCTGAAAGGGCAAACTTAACATTACAGAAAAAAATGACTGTAGCAGAGACGAGAACGAGAAGCCAATAGGGGGAAGGGGGATGGGAGATTTTTAATACATTTAAATTATGAAAGAATAGGTCTATTGTGTGTTGTATTTGGAATAATGATATTTAAATGCAAAATAATTTATTAGAACACATTCTATCTTAACCCAACAGTCTGTCAAATAACGTTGGTGTTGCATTCATTACAATGGCCGTTATTCATTGATAAAAAGTGATCAGCGTCTGAGTGCCATTAATGTTTCTATGTAAATGAGGGGAAATGCATCTCTATTAAAACTGCACATTAGTAGGGATCATCTCACATATCGGAACTTGTTGAGAGAATCTTAACCTTATTTGTTTTCCCTCTGGCCTGACTTGGCAGGGAACTATTGTCTTTTTATATCCCCAATATCTGGATCAAGTATTTTTATCATCTGTATCACATGCTGTTTTTGAATACATTTGTTATGATGCTTCTCTTTCACCGGGAAAATATGCCCAGCTGTCTACTGAATATTGTTATTAGCCTTCGTTTCCATGTTAATCCAGATCTGCCAAGTTAAGGAGTCACCCAAGCTCAGGCCATAGTACTTCAATGATATCACCGATACAACGGGCATGCAGTAAGTGTCCTGCTTTTACCTCATGGCTGCTTAGCTTCAGTGGAAACTATGTCTGTAGGTCTGTGGGACTCTCTGCAGTACTGAGATTTCAGCTAAATTCATTACATTGCTGCTATTACATTGTACTTTTCTGTGGCTACATATGAATTATTGATGGGAAAACTACACAAAATACCTTAAATAATATGTTTAACTTTTTAATGTGTCCGTTTTGTGTTTTGCTTACAAAGTGAATTATATCCAATGGGGAACTAAAATGACCTCCACACGTTTTGTTGCAATATCTTAGTATTACCAGAGGAAATAAAGGAATTTCTCTGATCTGAATCCTCACTTCCAAACCCCAGCACGTGCAGCCCATTATTAATCATAACTTGCGCTGAATTTCTAGCGCTATGACTGTTGCTTTCAAATGAAGAATGGCCTGTCCATGTCCATATCTGATGAGCAGACAGACACTAGTAACCCAGATTATATTGTGATTGTAGTTCTTTTTTAAACCAGCAGAGTGCAACCTAGATACCCTACGGTTAAAAGTACACGTGAATCAGCTATATATTTAAATAAGCTTTGTAAAGAGAGATACTTACTTTCTTTTGACATTTCCAGGCACTTTTCCCAGTGGAATCGGTCTCCTTTTCCCACTTAAGGAAAACCATTCCTCTCTCCTGTAAAAATGTGCCACACACATCCCTCATCCGGTGTGAGGCCTGGGACAGCTGGGACAATGTGAAACTGTCAAGGTAACCCACAATGTGCTGGAGGACCTCGAAGGGCAGTTTGCTCAGGTGATCCATTTGGGGGTCTGTCTTCGTGTTTTGGCAGACGGGGGAAGAAGAAGAGAAGGCTTCGGGCTGAAGGACAAGAGCATTGACATCCTGGCAGTACTTTATTGTGGCCTGTTGACCTGAAGGATGAAACCTTGCCTGGGTGTAAGTGCAGCCCAGGTATGCTAGGGGGCAGCGCTGTTGGAACCATCCATTAAGACAAGATTGGATGTCGGAGTGCACGTTTTTAAAGTGTGAGCTAAACTCATCGCGCCGGAAGAAGTGTCCGCAAAAGTAGCTAAAGGCCGAACTGCTTCTGTTGTGCCTTCTCGTCACCGGTTCAGTTTCAACATTGACATATAGACTGTCGTGGTTTGGTGCAATATTGGCAAGACACATGTCAATTTGAAATGGTGCGGAGTGGAAATCATATGTTTGTGTTCCTACCTCATCGTACAGTGCATCAGTGGATGTATTCTGCGATATTGAATGCCCTTTCAGTTCTTTTTCTAATGCACATAGAAGAGCCATGGGTACCTCACTGTATTTTGGAAGATCCTCAATTACCACCCCCAAATCTGCAGTATCTACACCCTGATGAACCATTTTGATCTTTCTGGTTGGGTCTTTTAGTTGGCATCGTCTGGCTCTGTAACTTGTAGGAACTTTGAAAGAACGGACAGTCTTCACCTCTATTGGCTCAAGTTTTCCGTAGACAAAATCCTTCTCTCTTGGGGTGCATGCTGGAAGTATTCCAAAGTTAATAAGCATGGCCCCATTGTGAACTAGATACATGTCATATTCGGACAGATGGACTTGGCTTCCTAACCTCTCCAGGACCCCGTCTTGCCAGGGCGCGAGTCCTGATGCTGCCCCATTCTCACCTAAAGCGGTAGCAGCTGTACTAGTGTCTCCATGTCCACCGCTCAAATAATATTCCCCTCTTGTCTCTCTTTGACAGCTGTGTGATTTCTCCCCTGCCTTCTCCTCCTTTCTTTCTTCCATCTTCTCCAGGTTTTTGACAGTTTCCTTGCATCCATCCATCTCCTTCTTAAACATCTTTTCCCAGGAGCTGTAGTTCTGAATATTCTCAACATTCCGACTTCTTGCCAAGGCATTTCTCTCTTCTTGGCTCAACTCTTTTTCCTTTATTTCTGCACAACATTCAGCAAGTTTCTCATCGCACAATGGAGAATTCTCAGTCGTATCGACACGAGCGCTAGACCTGGGGTCAGAATCATCAACCACCAGCTCAGGGAACACGCTCCTCATTTTGATCGATCGAAAAAGTATTTCCTGGTCTCTTAGTGCCATAGCAACATCTAGATGTTGTCTAGTTTGACGCTCTTGTGAAATGTTTGTATAAAATGGTGGAGTATCATCAGGAATGGGCCAACGATTCCAGTCTTGAGAGCAGCAGACAACACTGGCGGGACAGGTACGCAGGTGTTGGGACAGCCGAGAGCGGGGCATAGTCAGTGGACATCCGAAGCTGGCATTAATGCATGGAACTGTCTCATTAGGACAGAGGAGAAGGTGGTCCTCCTCCTTGCACAGATGAAGGCAGGACCCGCAGTTTTTACGACACTTAATTACCGCACACGTTCTGGAGATGTGACAGTGGAGGTTATGGCACTTGTCACAGTGGTGGTGGGGCCCGGCTGCCTCTGACGTCCTGCTTCTCACCTGGTTCAAAGACATAGGGAAATATGCAAAAGGCAATCTGTGCTGTATTTGTCGACATTAATGAAAACACACAGGATTATGCTGATGATAAAATACAAGGGCATGAGCTTTAAAAACATGCATTAAGGCTACACCACAAAGTCTGATTATGGCAGTAACAGAGCATGACCAATAGAGTTTGAACATTTATATACTTTAGCAGTTCACTTAAAATCTATTCACTAATTATTATATTTAATAACTGAACAATTTTAGGCTTACAGCATAATGTTTTGCTCTTGACATAGCATTAATAGAATTTGCTGCATTTTGTTGATTTTCGTTGGTAGTTGCATTACTTATCTTATAGAAAAATATTACAGACCGACAAATAAGGGTTTTTTCATGTACAATGCTGATAATGATTGATTAAAATACAGAGCAAGTGATATTTTTGGATCAATACATAGGGATAATTTTCATTATTTTAGACTCTTATGTAATTTAAATTTACTATAAACTCATCTCCAGCTTTTTTTTGTCTGTTTTTACCACAAACCTATAAGAGAGCTATGTAATCTCATTTTGTGCAGTTATGTGTTCATAAAAGTGTTAATATAAAGCTTTGTGTATTTTTAGGAAGCAAATTGACCAAAACAAAATAAAAATTCAAAATAACTGCCAAGAAATAAATAGGTCTATCTCTATTACATGCCCATGCAGGCTATCTTTTTAGATATAAATTGACTTACCATCATAACTGCGAACAAAGTCAAACCATAAACTGGAAAATTATATCCTACATCACAATAAAAAATAAGAAAAACACATTTATAAATACCATGTTTTGCAACCCCAGGAAACCTGTAGATGGCAGTTAAAATGTTAACACAAACAATGGCGTTCCTCACCTTTTGTTCTTGTGTGGCCGTCACAGTGTGTGCAGTGGCACCTCTGAGTAACCTCTCTGCACTGTGTCTGCACATTATAAATAGCCCCACACAGGGGCAGACAGGCCACTGGGAAGGGGCACTATTGTCACTCAGCCATTAAGGACCAAGGTCAAGTTACAGTCGCCACATGAGAGGAGTGCGATAATGCTCCCTAATCCAGGTACTCAGCACTCTCACTACCGCTTTGCACTTTGATCTGTGCTAACAGTGGACAACAAACAACAACATGGTGGATTTATAGAAACAAGTGCCAGTATTTGAGGATCTAAGCCTATGGAATTAATTTCACATAGTTGGTTGATTTATGTTACTGTAATAAAATTGATCAACAAAAACATTACTACTAAGTTTGGGATTCACATAATGCATTCTCACTTGTCCTGATTTGCTCCCAGTTTGAGCACAAGTTTAGTCCTGATGTGTACTTGTCCTGTCCTAGTCCTATAAATCCACTTATAGTCCATATAGTCCACAGGGATACATGGGTTGGGATGGTTGGTATAAATAAAACTGTGAAAAGAGTACACAGCATTGTCCATTCTCAATTTGTAGGTCAGTCATAATCTGAGAGACTTATCCTGGTCATTTTCAAGCATTGTTCTCTGTATTTTAGCCAAATGCAGAACAAAATATCCCCTCTACTGTTGTTAGGGTAACAGCCATCTATGCATTAAATTTCTTCCGCTTATCTGGGGCTGGGTTTCGTGGGCAACAGTCTAAGCAGCGACTCCCAAACTTCCCTCACCCCAGACACTTCCTCCAGCTTCTCTGGGGGACCCTCAAGGTGTTCCTAGTTCAGCCGGGAGACATAGTCCCTCCAGCGTGTCCTGGGTCTTCCCCGGGGCCTCCTCTTGATGGGACATGCCCGGAACACCTCCTGAGGGAGGCGACCAGGAAGCATCCGGACCAGATGCCCGGGCCACCTCAGCTGACTCCTCTCGACATGAAGGAGCAGGGGGTCTACTCTGAGCTCCTCCCGGGTAACAGATTGATCAAATACCTGTAATAGGGACACTTGGACATTTCTAGTATAAAACTTTGACAAATCAGTGGTTTTAGATAAACGTGCTGGTCTGGTCACCCTAGTTTACTTCCCACATTAGTCCCAGTTCAGTCCCAGTAGTGATATGATATGTGTGTAATAAGACTAATAATACAGGATTACTCAAACGTGTGAATGAAGCAAAACACAACTCCAGGTATGTTTTCCATGAGGTAATAGCAGTAATACAGTGCTTAAAAGGAAGAGAATACAATGACTTATCTTATTACCATTGTCATAACTGGACAAGCGTTTGGGCACTGGCAGAGGCACACACACATCCTCTGACATGTCCAGTTCATCCTTCAGCCACTAGATGTCAGTGTCACACTTGAGTAAAGTTGATTTGTTTGGTCTCATAAGATAATACAGAAAGCCTTGATATGGGCCTTGTTTAATTTGTTTTGTTCTATAATAGCTGTGTGGTTTTAGGCAATTTGCAATCATTTTTGACTGCATGGAAATTACAGATACAAAATTAAACAATGGAACAACATGTCTTTTTCAAGATTTATACAATGAATGAATCATAACTATCCTTTTCAGTGCCCATAATGCTGTCTGTTTTGCTTCATTATGTGTTTGGATTAGTAGTGTACTGTACAATCATGGAGGTCTGTGCTCCTCAGCAGGCTGCAGGAGCAGCTCCAGACTCTCCCCAGGACAGAGGCACCCCCCTGGGCCTGTGCGTTTCTGTCAGCAGCCTCTCAACCTGCAGCAGACGCCTTATCACACACAGCTGCCTCGTTCACTGTGCGCTGCTCTAATCAACACGAGGCCCCCGCACAGCAAGCAACAATCAGCATCACACTCACCATAGCTGGAGCAATACTGTTACTGCAATTATCGCTCAGGTATGCAGTTTGAGTGAAGATAAAAGGGTAGCACTTTAACTTTATAATAACTACACTTTTCATAAACTTGATAAAGCAAAGATGTCATTTGTAAGCAAGTCCAGAGTACTTTAAATAGTATGTGCAAGTACACATACTAAGTAAGTATAAATGAAAACATACAAAATTTGATTAATTAAAAAGTTTCAAACTGAATGAAGTTGCAGTGACATTATATGTGGTACAGGAAGAAGCACATACAGCAGTGAGGCAGCTGTGTTTTGGTACAAATGGAACTTTTGCTGGACTCAGTAACAGTATGATTGTATTTGTTGTAAGGGCCATGAGGTGTTACTGTTTTGCCTGGAATGTTCATCACTTTGGTATTAAATGTAGCCATGCTGCATCTAATCAATTATGTCATTTTATCAGAAAAAGACGCCTTGAAACATATTCTTTCTTAATATATGTGCACTTTCCACTCCTAATGTTTAAGAGGTTTACATTTTGCTGGTACTGTGAATAATACTCAAAGCCACACTTCCCCTCTCTTGTATCACTATTACTATTATATTACTACTAACATTTCTACCACAGTAACACCACTTTTCTTCTGTGATAATGTAACAAAACAACTACTCTGCCACTTTATTCCCATCAATGTCATGAATTTCTTAATTGTCAGTTTTATATAACTTCAAGTTGTTCTCCCCATTAAGCATTATTAAAGGTCTTTACCCACCACATAATCTGTATCGTGGAAGACAATGTTCCACCTTTTGATACTTTACCAAGCTGCAAAGTAAGTAACAAGGTGTTTAACAATCTCACTCAGACTTACTTAGTAAAATTCATTTTCCTTCTCAGCTTGAGGTCTTATGCAAGCTGGCAGCCCAAAAAACCATAATTATCACTTGTCCATTTTCTGAGCTAGACTTGAACAATTCTGAGGCCACTGGCTAATGATTCATGCAGCGACTTCATGTCATTTAACTCTAATTTAATGTTGTAAAATGTGTCTGGACAGCTTTAGATGGTATTTTTTCATCCAACCTCTCCGTGATTAATATTCAACTCACTCAATAGCTCCCACCGCAAGATATATTAATAACTTCACTGCATCAACTTTAACATGACTGGTTTCTGCCATCCAGAGCCAGCGCACTGTATCCTTATATGGCCTATAAAGTTTAGCCAATCGAACCTCATTGCCATCATTCTCAAATATTGCCTTTTGTTTGGGATTTCTATCTGGTTTATTACACCTGGAAAATCGCATTAATAAGCTGAGAGCGAGAGAGAGAGAGAAAAAAGGGGAGAGAGACAGAGAGAGACAGAAAAGGAGAGGAAAAAAGTGTGTTTATTACAGCGCTGGGTCCAGTGCAGCCCTATAAATAAGACCTAGAGTGCTGTGGGATCGTGCATGAATGTTGTGATTAACCAGAGGAATAACAATCGTAAGAAATAAAAACAGATTTTACTGTTAAGTTCTGCAGATTCAAAAGTATCTGAGTTTAAATTGGCTTGTCATGGTTAATTGCCCTAACAATAAAACACACACACACACATACACAGTAAAAAGAAAATCAATTTAGTAAAAATAAAAAGTATGCAACAGAATAATGCAAAGGTATTTTCTAGAGACTTGTAGTTTACTCCTCAGTTAATGTGGTAAGCTGCTTCCTATTGGTACCCAGTGGCAATTAAAGTGGCGTATACCTGAATAAAAAGCAATATTTCAAACTCATTATGAAAAATTGTATTACCTGTTGCTATAAATGTGACAAACATTGCACTAGGGAAAAAATGAAAACGTTACATGAGCTATGACATGTGGGCCGTTTCCAAAAGTTGCCTCCAAATAGTTTTCATCCAACAATGTCTCTCAGTTGATACATTTTTGTCCCAACAGTTGCTTCTTTGTGGCTCTCATCCATCCATCAAACATTTAAAGAATGTATTAGGTGAAGATACAGGCCATTTAATCTTTTTTTTTTTTTTTTTCCTCAGATGAAATATAATTAATGGAGATAACATTTTACCAAGAAATATTGTGTGACAGTGCCCCCTGCTGTGAAACCAACTTTACCATTATAACAGCCAGTTTTTGACATCAATTTGACCTGATTTTGTCTCGGCTTTGGCCACAGAAATCGTTTTCACTTAATTATAAAGAGGTTGCCACACTCATTTTGTACCTGTCTGAATGAATTGAGACACTTTTTCAACCCTGACCAATCAACACACAAATGTTTATAGCCATATCTATTTAGCTCGGAGCGCCCGGTATTCACCATTTAATTACAACGACTAATTAAAAGTTGTTGGTAATGGGAGTTTGTGCGGGTCCCCTCAGGGCAGGGTACTTTGTGTCATTTTGCATCATTTATGAAGAATATGCTCAAGAACAAAAAAAAAAAAGCAAGCCAAATTGTAAATGAGATATTTCACTCTACTTGTATTCATTATAATGGGGAAAAGAGGAGGAAGTCCACAAGTAATTTTATGCCTAATATACAGCAGTCATAAATAATGGGTCATAAAACATTCATGAAAGTGGTAAAACAGCTTGTTGTAGACAAGTTCAATAATAAAACGCACCAAAAGCATTTATAATTCAGAACGGATCCCGATAGGAGGAACCAACGTGAGAATTATTGGAAATTTCAACCAAGTCCCTTTACATGCACATAAAAACGATTGATGGCAGGAATCGGTTAATGCAAGTGAGTCAGGCTATGGATGCTGCAACTTACTTTGTCCCACTTTTGGCTCAAAGACTCTTCTGAAATGAAGATACAATGAAAACAAATCAAGCGTGCAATAGAAAGATAATAGAAAATCTCAGAAGTTATTGGTTGGTATAAAAAGTCCTCTGATCGTGTTTGAAAGGGATACAGAAACGACACAAATATCTTCGTAAATATTCTAGCGGGGGTTCTGCCTGGAATGTTATGCACTGTGGCATTAAACTCATCTATCTAGGTGTTTTAGTTGCATAACATTATATCTCCATAGAGACAAGCAGGTGGCAAAGCCTTGACCAGAAAAGTGTCATATTTAGTAAACAGATGAACATGTATGTGCTAATAACATGCTCTGCTTTTCTTGATCGTCTCTAGGGGAGTAACAGTTGGAGTGTTATTTTTTACGTGAGTACTGCTTTATTCAACTTATTATCCAGGAAAAAAATATTACAATAACTATCATGTAAAATCATGATTTGGAAGCTAAAAAATAGTGGGCAATAAGGCTCTATCATCGACTGTATTAAGAAGTGGACTAAGACAAACATCACAAACAGAGTTTGGCCCTGGTCAAATGAAGCTCACAAGGCTGGTAGTGACAGGACCACATTTAGAGCATAGAGTGTATATGAATGGACATAGCTAACACACAATAGGAGGTTCACATGCAGGCTCTTCGGTGCCTGCAGATCCTGGCTTCCACTGACTTCCACTGGAATATTGTTTCCTCTCTGTCTGTAACTGCTGTGCTGAGCCTTGTCATTTTGGGGTTAAAATGTTTGGGGAGGGCGCTGCGCTGTGGAGACCCAGGTCCTGCTCTACGGCTGGTTTTTGGAACTTTCAAAACTTCAAAACTCAGAGGTTGTGTGATGTGTGTGAGTGAAACAACAGTCCACGCTTATATTTGCTGGGCATTTAATCGGTGTAATAACTTGGTCACTTTACGGTTGTGCACTGCACAAATGGACCATGGACATAAACAATGGACACATATATCTTGTGCCTGTTGTCTGTCTGTACTTTATGTGCGATTGTAACTGTGTTTTTAAGCTCCGTGCACTGAGCCCAAGACAAATTTCCCTTTGGGACCATAAAGTTTATCTTATCTTATTTTGTATTAACCTGCTTTACATGATCCTGGTATTTTTCTTTTTCGCTATTTGTTAGTTAATAAAAAATAAATAATCAATTAATTAAAAAAAAAAAACACCCCTGTAACCACCACAACCATCACAAGCTCATTTGAGTGGAGCCAAACTCTTTGGGTGACATCACACTCACTTAGTCCACTTCTTTATACAGTTTATACATTTTATACAGATTTGGAGCCAAGCCCTTATTAGGAATAGCATGTATGTAATAAATAGCAAATAGCTAAAAATAGCAAAATAAAAACACCAGGATCATGTAGAGCGGGTTAATACGAATATTTTAAAACCAAAGTACCGAGGGTCAATACTGCAGTTACAGAGACAGGGTGACAATTTTCCAATGTATAGTCAACTGGAGTCGATTGGGCTCTGTACTGTTTTAACTTTAGAGCATTTCTTAGAGCAAGTTGGAGTACAACTCCCCCATTCCACTTACATTATAAAACTCAGTGTTCGCTCAGTGTGTCATTTGGATGTAACTTTGCGTGTCTGTAGGCATTTTAATCAGAAACAATTTGCTGCTGCTGCCAACAGGAGGTTGATGAGAGCGCCGAGATGTGCCTCAATATCAAATCCATTGTGGAGAAATGGAAAATAAATTGGATGATGGCAGATATGTCAAGTACTGCAATGGTCAATTAATAAGTTGCATATTAGTTGTTCTATAATTAATTTAATTACAAGGTGTGGGTGGAGATATCAGCATGGACAGATTTTATAGGCCACATGTGTTGGTGTTTTTAAGCATAAAAAATTTAACATTCTTCAAAAACATTTTTACCAGAACAATACACAATATTACACTGGCCAAAATAGGAAACATGCCTTTTATCAGGTTAAGGTAAAATATCTTAATTTTCACGGATAATTATAGTCTAGAAATCTGAATATAAATGTAACTGGCTACATTGGATTATTTCTAATTGTTTTTCCCCACATCTTTTGAGTATGAATCATAAATTGTATATATAAATAGACATAGCTAACCTGCTAACCGCCAAGCTCTAAATAGGAAGTAAGCATGGGTGCCACCACCTTTTTTGTATTGAAAAAGTGGGACCCCTCTCTTTGTAACTGCTGTTGTCAGGATTTTCATTTTGCTCTAAAAATGTTTCTATTTATTAACCCTTGTGTTTTTATTTCACTATTTTATCCATAAATCAATTCCTATTCTTAATATGGAACTCAGCTCCAAATTCACCCCATAGTCCACTTGTTTATACAGTCTATGGTCTAAAAACAAATTGGATCATGTTATTTAGAAACCCTCGTTATCTTGTATAATTGAGTATCCTCCTCTCAACCTGTTACATATTCACAAATTGAATCTTGTAGCCAAACATATAGACGCAAACACAGTCGGGTTTGGATCTGTCAGACAGCGATGGAGATAATTTCTTCTAAGGTGGTGCAGTTAAAATGGCGGCTGCGTGTGTTTTTTGTTGTTCTGTGGTGGAGTGATAAGGAGCAGACACTGATAAGGGAGCAGAGCAGAGCCACAGGATGTCAGTGCCTCACAAAGCACCTAGTTTCAATCCAAGTTTACCGACGTGCGCTGTGAGCTGTGCACGGCTGCTCGCATAGACCCCCTGATCTTATCCTACTCCACACACAAATGATATGTGCCAGTGCAAATTTCATGCCAATTTCCACTGCTGCTGCATCCCCTATGCAGCAGCTAGGCTTATTAGGGAGTGTGATTTAGTGTTATTTAGCTGCAGTTATCCATGCCAGCTTATCGTCAGCTCACTAAAATGTTTACATCAATGTTGCATTAGTCAGAGAAAAAGTTATGGAGAATTTAGAACTGTGCAGCAGATAGAAATATTGCAAGAAACTGGTTTATTTTGCTATTTTAAATTTAAAGGCCCCATGCTAATACTACTATACATGTAAAATGCCTTATTTTCATGTATTTGAGTAAAATCCGACAGGCCTCATTATTGTACAAGCAGGTCAACATTAGTCTACTGTGTACTGTCTGCATCTAAATATAAAGTGTTTCATTGGTATTAAACTGATCATCTGGAGGTGCACGGTTAGTATGCAGTATAAATTGTTGTTAGCATTTCCATGATTTAAACGTCTACTCAGGCTGTGAAAAGTGCTTATGAACTTATTATAGTATGGTGGATTTGAATTCTCAAAATCATAAAATATGTGAGTAATAACATAAAAAGTTTCAAAAGGAGCGCTCCTGGACCTCCAGAGGATAATACACAGTAGAAAAAAGTAGAAAAAACACAGTGGTGCTCTTTGGGGAAGGGAAGTCAGTTTAAAGATGCAAAAAATCCAAGGCACTCACCGGTTAAAATAAAATGCCTTTATTAATTTACTGCATGTCAAAATGGACAACTTTAAAAGTCCCGACGCGTTTCAGCCTATGGCTTTCCTCGGGGGACAAACAGAATACCGAGTGAACCATGTGTGTTAAATACAAGAAACCACCAATAGGGCGGCTCCACCTGGAAGAGAAGGTGTGGAGACTCACCTGTGGACACTACCTGAGACACTCCACAAGAGGGCAGTGTTAGAACCACGTGAAATCAAGGATATATACAATCTATCAACACTCGAATGTGTGAGTAATAACACTGAACCTCTCCAAACCATTTAAAATTAACTAGTTTTGTCATGTTGTTAAAATAATTAAAATCAGGTCCAGACTAAAATCACTGCATTTATGACATAATAAACATGGATAATAGTATTTCAGTTTGCATGTAATTATTATTGACTGTGCACTTAATGATATTTATTGCACTTTAAAAAAAATCTTAATATGATTTTAAATATATAATTAATATATATTGTATGTAGATGTTGGAGTTAATAATATAGAGCTAGTGACAGATGGATTAAGCAGCACTCCCCCAGACAGCTGTAATGGTGGACTAATGGTATTGATGTGATGTAATTAGAAATCAGGACTAATGGGTCCTCCCAAGTTCCACAAGTGAAAGGCAGCAACAGTCAACAAGCTCTTTACTTTAACTTGTGGCACTCCATCACTCACACACACAGATTCACACACACATACTGCCAGTGTTTTGTGCAATAACTCTTTGTCAAACTGTTCTACACTGCAGACAAACTCTGGCATCTTGTCAAATACTGCAGCTGTGATCTTCAATAGCCAAAGTGAATGCTAATGACCACAGAGATGAGACCTACGATTATGCAATTCACTCAGAGATATCTGGAGCTATAATGTATATTTGTGTGCACCTGCCTTGTAGTTTTCTAATTATAAAGTGTATTTGTATCTCTGACAAAGACTTAAAGTAATCTTATCTTAAATGAATTGGGGTAGTATTTGTGGTTTGGAGACCTTAGCAAATGTAGCCACAGTAGTTTGACTTTTTTAGCTGTTGAATGATAAAATAATACAGATTTATTTTGAAGTAAACAAGATTCTTGGGTGGTCTGTATGTCAACCTGGCACATCTTACTAATGATTTTCTAAAAGTTTCAAAAGTTCTAATTAATGTTTGGTTCAATAAAGTGCTGGAAGCAGAGGGTTGTGCTGCCTGGAGAGATACCTGCCAGTCAAAGTCATTTAAGTACAACTCATGTGTTTAACAGAGTGTGAACTGATAAACATGTTTATTCAAAAGTTGGGGCCTTGTTAGAAGTGGTGAATTCTCCGTGGTACAGATGAAAGTCAGGATTAAAAGGCATCTAAAATCAAAAGCTTCAGTGTTTTTATTCTCCAGAGTTATTTTACCTTAGAATGTGTTGATGTTGACTTATAAATGTTATTCAGGTTTGAGTTACCTTTTTATTTATTTTTTTGTCACTGACACTGTCCTGTTCTGTCTCGTCTAACTTATGAAGTTTAACATCTATAATTCTTTCAAAATGTTGATTCCATCCACAAATCAGGCAACAATCAGAAAGGATTATGCCACTGACGGAGCCGAAAAGGTGTATTATAGGTGTATTAGGTGTTGTAATGCTTCAAAAGTTTGTGATTTTAAACCACCCTGTTAGCCAAATGTTGACGGGATTCTTCTCTGATATAGTGGATATAGTTCTTGTTATGTAATAAGTATATTTCATGTTGCCAGCTATTTCTTTTTGCACACTATTCTGCACAGTAACTATATCAGTGTCTTTTCTCCCTAACACTTTTGTATTGACAGTTCATCATGTGGTGCTCCTCAGATCCTCTTCAAACCCACCGCATTTGACACATGCTGTTTCTTTGAGATTCACAGTCACAAGATTGTCGAGGCTGAGCTACACGGATCAGGAGTGTCTGAAATTCCCTGCTGTGTTGTTCTCCAATTACCAGCACTGATGTTTACCCTGAATTGGCCCAGACGCTCCTTGCACCATGCCCTCGCAAAATGCAGCCCACGGCGGCTCAGTCCTGTCCAAACAGGGGCGTGCCTGGGCTACTGCGCTCCGGGGGAAGCGCCACTCTCATGCCCCATTAGCCACGCGTCCCCAGTGTATGAAGAAAGATGTGTGCTCTGTTGTAGCTGCCATGCTATAGTAGACATCTGGACGGCAGCCATTTGTCCTCTGTCCTGTGACATCTTCGGACGACCTCAGCCAGTGGAGGGGAACGCAGGTTTTAATCACAATATCAGTAGAGATGAAAGTAATACGAAAAAACTTTTTAGGGTTGGTAAACTGCAGCACATTTATACTGAGGAAATTAGAAGTAATCAGCCAAATGTTTGTTAAAACTGCCAGTCCATTAGGATACACATTAGCTGGAGGAGGGTCTGCCACCAGCTTGTCTCCATGGAGATGTTACTGCTGTTTTAGGAATGTTCCACAGTATGGCATCTTGTTCTCCTTTGGTGAATACATCAGTAGACATGTTCAGAATATAGCATGTTACATATCTGTTACATACCATATTATTTGCCTTCTGTTTTGACCATCAACAGTTTTAGCTCTTTTGACTTGACTTAGAAAATATCTCCAATCTTCTGCAATAATAATTCAGTCTAGTAAACACATAAAAGTGAGTTTGAGTTTTATTTGTTTAGATTGTGCTGGAAAAAAGCAGTGATAGAGTATAATTCAGTCAACACAGCAGTACCATGACTTTGAGAGAAGGCAGTCAGAGGACTCACAGCGGGAGGTGGGATAAGGGCATTACATATCAATAGCCACCAGCAGATGTAGATGCAGATGTAGATGCAGATGTGCCAATGGGGAACCTGTGGGATATGCACAGGCTCGGTCCGCAGGGAAATCATAGAGTTGTCTGTGTCAAGCAGCCAAACCCTGAGTCCTAAATGGAATAGATCACACAGGCAGGGCTCAGGTCACTGCTGCACTATCGATTACCAATGCTACACATCTCATTCCCTTTTCCAGTCTGACTCTTTCACCCTGAGACTCATAATGGCACACTGGACCGAGACTGGCTTTAACTGGAGTCTGATTTAAGCTTCCTAGTGTGTTAGAAAGATGAATAAAGCACTCAGGGGTTATAAAGGGTGTGTTATTTGTAGGCTCTGGACTATGTGGCATTTTGGAGGATGATATAAATAATTTAATACTTTGGGAAAGGAGATAGCAGATAATTGGGTCAGTATGATTAGTGTTTTAAGTCTTAGGCCATCCTGCATATGGCTGAGAACTGAGAACTTTTGTTTATCATAGCTAAAATGCTGTATACATTTTGCATTTACTATATGTAGCTATTTCTAATGAGATTTATCAATAGTAGTTGTCTTTGCTCCCAATAGATTGCATCCTAACACAAGTTCTAAAACATAAAATGACAAAACAAAAGTACTCACTGGCGTTAAGCAAAGCATGCAGTATCACCATGGAGACAAGCATGTATTAAAAAAATGCACTGTTATTTTGTTTATGCTGCAGCTTGTTGTTTATGGGTCAAACTTGTGATTTATAACTCACCTTATTTTTTACTGTGTGTGCACTCATCATAAAGCGTTGCATTCAATGTGACTGTGACCACATTCAATATAGACAGAGTAAGTGTTTTGCGATGGGCGTTTGTAGAACATACTGTATCATTCATTGGCAGACATTACATTTGAAAGCTTGGTGGGGTGTTTATTGAAGTCCTGACCCCGTCCTCTCCTCATTAAATTGATTCATGGATTCAATAAGTGGGCCACAGGCTGCAGGTGTGCACGATGGAGCGCACGTTGGCCCGGCACATCCATCACGCCGAGCAGGTATCTTCACTCCTCCTTCAGCAAGTCTCACTACAGGCCTGCAGATGTTACTGGCCTGCAGCCCAGACTCCTGCACCCCCCAGACTAGGCCAGGGATATGTCATGTGTTATAATAGGAAAGCCATGGCGAGGATTTACTAAAAATGTAAGCTTTGTCAGAGACTTCTAAATGATTAGTAGTACGTGTGAATTAAATCAAAACCCATTTTCACTCAGAGGTTCACAGAGTAGCCCAAGTTTTAAATCAGCAAATTAAATAGATTTTAAATAAATTGTTTAGTATTAACTTCTATTGTTGCTGTTTCTTTCTATTGTTGACATCTTTCAAATCTTGTATCAGAATACTACAGGAAGACTACTAACTACTTACAGAAAACTATAGTTCTAACTAACAAATACTAGAAATTTCACATAAAAATGTTAAAAATGTGTTAAATATATTTAACTCAGTAATAAGTAGTTAACTGAATGTTTGCCTTGCAGATATATGCCGCAACGTGATACTCATTAGAGAACATTAGAGTATTGAGGACATTGTCAACTCATGTTACATAATGTTGAAAAATGAACCACATCTGGAATCCAACAGCACTGTACACATGGGCTCCTTCATAAATGTAGAGAATATTTTTTAATTTATCTGATATGACCCTATAATTTATTTGATTTTTATTTTCACTGTGTTTTGCCTTACGCTGGGCAGTCCTTGTACCGTAACATTTCCAGCACATCCAATCGGCTCTGATAAGAAACATTGATTACATTGGAGACTCACAGGTAAAACCAATTCATATCTGATCTATTTCAATCACGATGATGACTTGCTCAACATAGCGAAGTGAAAATCGTACCCATAATGCATTGCCAAGCCCCGTCTTCATTAATGTCCGCTCAGAGGCAGCTGGTGGCCTGCAGTGTAATGACCTGTGGCATGACTACCTGACGTGTCTCCTCTGTCAGTGCCAATGACGCATACATCTGCACTCTGTTCTTTCATTAATTTAGAAAAGATCAGAGTTTTTGCTTGTGCTCCCACTTATTTACTTCAAGCCGTGACTCATGCCAGCGAAACCACTCATTTTTTGAGAGCAATACCAGATTTGTCTTGCACAATAACAGAGCACTTAGTAAACAGGACAGTGCCTATTAAAAAGTCTGCCATGCATTTATGGCCCCCAAGACAACAAGATCCTGACTTAGTTACAATGTATTACAGCGATTTATCACCAGGCAGTAAATATTTCCCACCAACAAATCAATAGCAAATATATATTATTTTACACCTCTTTTTTAAAGCCTAATGAGGATTCTCAGTATGTATTCTGCATTTTGGACCATTGTTTTTATCCCAAATGAAACCAAAAAAGCAAGGTCTGCATATACAACATTGTGCCCTCACTGACCTATATGCATCAATTGTTCAATTAGAAAAGCAGGATGCCAGCCAAAACCACTAATCACAAGGGCACCGCAGAGCAACTCTTTATTCCACTACAATCTATACTGAGCTGCTCTCTAGAACATTATGTAAAAACTCTGTTTATTATTTGGCTGAAAAAAGATTATTGTGTGGACACGGGTTTATAGCCTCTAAACAGGCCCTAAATACCACTGTCAAGTGTCCAATCCTAACACAACATTATTAACAACCTAATATGCAAAAAAGACATGCTTTTAGCATGTTATAATTGTTACCCTCTTCAATTACCCACTCAAACTTGTATTTAGAGTCGTTTTTGCATGTTTTAGTCATTTTTTATTTTCCTGCATTCATGACATAATTGCTGTGATTTAACCTTGTTTTCAATTAACTCAAATTCACACCCAGTGCTCATGACTTGTTTCTTCCCTTTTACTGTCTTAATTGATGATACATGTAGGTTAAAAATAAACAACAACAACAGCTTATCACTAGTGTGATCTACAGCCATAGGCACGGGCCACTGTGTTTTGTTTTTTTTTAATTTGTATTAAGGACATCACAATCACATTACACATGCCAGATGCATTGCAATGAGAGTTTTAGCCCAAGTGCTAGTTTTCAACACCTGTCCATATAAAAAAGTAAAATACATGCATAGAAACAGACGAGACACCCTGCGTTCATTTATCCTTCCAGCTCGAACTCAGATCTGACGCCACGTCTGAGCTTTAGTCTTTTTTAATGTTTTGATTGTCTGACTGGGAGAAAAACATGGATGCTAACCGCAAAGCTGTTGTTGCTTTAGCACTGGCCGAGTACCAGGCTCCAAAGTAAGTCGGTGCTACAACTACACAACTTTGAGGAAGAATTCAGTATAAATAGCATAATTCAGTATACTAGTGAAGTGAAAGCAATGGTATCGTTTGACAGTAAATCATTTTGGCACGTTAGCTAACAGGAAATGAGCTAAAAACACGGGTGACACGACCTCCAAACCCACAGGCAGCGATACGGACGCGATAAGGTATTGTAATAATACGAGTGACAGAAATTGTCATTTAAACAACCAAAGTGCCCAAACACAATAAAAATGGTCCATACTACAAGTGTCACTGGGCGCAACCATCTTGGATTTTTATCTGGAATCTTGCTCAGTCTTCTCCAAGTTTGACCAAGTTCTGAGTCGGGCTGTCCAAGGAAAAGGAGCATGTCAGTGTGGATCACTAGGCAATGTTCTCAGATCTCTGAGTCGGAAGGACAATCAAATGCACCACAAGACACATAAGTTACACACAGATAAGATATATACAGTAAATTTTCAATGAGTGCATTTTTGATTGGAAACAATTATTTTAATTCACTTTTAAATGTGTTGTTATTGCTTTCCAATTGTAAATCAGCTGGTAAACAGTTCCACAGTCTAGCCCCTTAAGCAGAGAAAGACTTACCAAGAGTCGTCCTGTACACAGGAAACACACGTGTTAGCTCTGTGTGTACATTTTATGGACCTGGCAAATTCTGTATACAGTGGTGTATCAGAGTTAAAACACTTATAAAATAATTTAAGATGATTAAAATTTGTAAAATTTTCAAAGTTGTAAAGGTTATATTTCTTTAAAATTTCGCAGTGTCTGGGCTTTTTGTTAAGGACCTTATGGGTCAGTTTGTACAATGAACAGAGCGGTTTCAATGTGGATGAGGAGGCCTGCGACTATGAGGTGATAAAGTAAGAAAGATGTGAGAAAATCATTGTGTACATGAACAGTTTTTTTCAATATGGACCGCTAGATCTTTATGTTAAACCAACCTCGCATCTGAAGAATTTATGTCTGGGCACTGGCAGTGACGTGCGGTCAGGGGAAGCATGACAA
>JACN01046546.1:0-11817 GCA_000787155.1 Scartelaos histophorus | reverse complement strand
AAATGGATTGGATTGGATTATTTTTTTGTATTACTTCTTTGTATTGTACTTTTGCCTGAGTAACATTTTGAAGTAACACTCAGCTTATGCTTTTTGACTGTTAATATCACAGTGTTAGTTAATGTTCTTGGAAGTGGTTCAGATACACACATACTTGTACACACTAACATTTGAAATAAACTGGAATTAAACCTGTTTAATCAAATCTTAAATGGGCACTTTTAACTTTTACTAGTAACATTACATACATACATTTTCCCAGTATGGCATTAAGCGTATCTGTCTTGCATTTATTAACTCATGATGTTTTATTACCTTGAGAATGAAGCTCGCCTCCCCACAGCTCTGACCTGGTATCACCTGCTCATCTCCATAGTCAAATGTCACACTGTGGAACATCTAGGCAACACATGTAACCTTCTCATGTTCTTAGAGACATTTAAAAAGTCAATTGTAATGTTCGAAAGTCATGATCTGATCTTTTTATAAAATTATACATGCCAAGAAGTAGAATTTTACACACAGATTTGTCGCAGCAGACTCCGTATTGCCTGCACGCTCCGCTCGCTCTTCTTCTGCTGTGAGACTAATTGCGGCTGACATGTGACCATGATGGGTAATGGTGCCTAACAGGCCCACATAACCCCGGTCTCAGGCCGCGGCACTGGCTTCCATGTATGGGAAGTGTAAGCAGACACCTGGGGGCTCATGGGTAGTGACGTCCAAATATTTACATTCAATACGTTTAATTGGTGATACTCTTTTCATGCTTTGGTGTCTGGTTTTAACACGGCGTTTATCACATTCGTTTTATGCTTATACGCAGCAGTGCAGGCTTTTATGTGAGATGTGTTTATGCATAAGGAAAGATATATAATCGACATTAACACCATTTTAAAGAGAGTTTGATGTGGCTGCTTCTTACGGCATCACTTAACTTTGTTTTGGACAAGTGTTAATGTATTCTTGGAGGCAGTTAATGTTGTTTATCACTTGTATTTGAAATGAGAGGCAGTACATAGCAGTTTACAGCAGGCCTATTATGCAAAATTGACTTTTCAGACTTTTAACCATGTTATAGCCGTTTCCCCTTCTCATCCTGTTAGATTTGTAGTTTCCCTCTGCCAATAGACTTGGTCTACAGATTTACAACCTTATTGGCAATGGATTCGTCCTGGCCATCTATGCTTGTCCGTCCATGGGAGTGGATCTCTCCTTCACTGTGGTTCTCCTCGAGGTTTCTCGGTTTCTCTGGGTTTTTTTCCCCACTGTTTTTTTTTTTTAGTTTTTCCTTGCCAAAGAAGGAGGGTCTAAGGACAGGAGATGCTGGGACAATTATCCCTTTGCCTGCTTGTTGTATTGTATTTTTCTTGTATTTTTGAATTATTCATTAATTATTAATATTTTTTTTTTCTTATTCTGCTTCATTCTCTGACATCTTTGTTTGCTAATTTAACAATTTTGTGAAGCCGCCGAGATAACTGTTGTTATGATTTTGGGCAATACAAAAATAAATTGAATTGAATTGACCCTCTTGAAGTTGTATTTGGAGTGATTTATGCATGTTTGAACAATCTTTAATCACTTATTTTCAAGATACCATATCAACCCCCATATGCCCACTGCTCTCTCCCCAACTTTGCTCACCAACTTTATTTTCATAATGATTTATACACATAGGATTCATGTGTTCTTGTGTGTGAATGTGTGTGTGAGTGGGTGATTGGTTCTTTGATGTAAAGCTCTTTGCCTTGAAGGTGGAAAAGCTCTATATAAAAATGTGACCCTTTACTATGATGGCGTACTGCAGTTTTCTCATGTAGAAGTAAGCGGAATTTTTTCTTTCATTAAGTCATTTTTTGGTGAATATTGTGATTTAAAATGTGCAAATTATAACCTAATAATCCACATGTGTCATAGATTATTGCTATATAGTAAACTGGAGCACAATATGTGTTCTTGATGAGCTTGAATGAACCTTTCTGCTATGGACACCTTATAGCTTTACCTTTAATTAGTCAGTGTAATCCCTAGACCAGTGTTTTACATGCAAAATATGACATTAAACTTATTTATCAATTGCAACTTTTTCTATAGCTCAAAACATGCATTATTTGTGAGCAGTAAGCAGGGTCTCCTCTGCACAGATCTGACCTGTAACTTTATCTGCTTTATCTGCTTTCATGTGCTTAGATGTTTAATGCCATATTGTTGATGATACAGGTAAAAAAAAATCTATATATTCGACAAGTAGAGGATTAGAGAGAGAATTTATATGAATGAATTTGACATAATTTTGACATCACCATAAAGTCATCAAGCCCTCCTCTCCTCACATGCTTTTGTAACCTTTTGTAACTAGAATTATTGAAGTTGTATAATTTTGTATTGAAGAAATTTTCCATTCCACTTTCTTTTTGTTGTTTAAACCTTCTCTTACAAACAGAAGGTTTAAACAAATAAATCAGAGCAGACCAGTGTCCTGTGATGTCCACCAGGCCCCTCTCTCACATCCATCAGCACACTCATTTGATTACACTATGAGGTCATGCACTGTGAGACAAAACACATTGGTTTTAATGCTGTTGTAAAATACAGTCCAGCATGTGACCCTGACATAAGACACTGAGCAAACAGCAGACCAGCCCAAGTGCCCTCAGCAGACAATATATTAGATACATAAAGTACATTATACACATAGCAAACTGCTGCTATGTTCTATATGTTCATAAACAGTGGCCTGAAGCTCTAGTCAGATTCTATTCTATTCTTCATGTCCCAATTACATGTGCTTTGGCCCAGCTCAGGCTATTTTCTGATCTGTTATAATGTAGTTTCCGCATTAAAATATACCTGGAGTTGTATTCTGCTTTATTTAACACACAAAACCTACATATTTCAGCTAAGTTCTTCTCTGAAACTAAAAACACTGTCCCACCTTGTGATTCAATGTGGTAATACAGTTTTTAAAGCCCATGCTTACTTGACTAGAATAATTTGGATAATTTCAGTCCTGGAACTGCCATTCTCTACTGAACAAAAGGGAAAAGGTGTCTGCTGACGTGAACATGAACATTTTAAGCTTTGCAGATATACTGTATAATAATAAAGGATTACTCAGGCGTATGTGAATGAAACAAAACACATTCTAACATGGCTTAAAGCTCACAAGAGTCCGTTTTTCATAATACAAGACCTTTAAGAAAATTCCTGTGCCACAGAATCCATTGAAAATACCATCTGTAATTAGGCTGATCCACCCCTGTTGTATTCTCACATATCACCACTAGATGCTGCCTATGTTACTGCTGTCTGATACGGCGTCAATCTTTGGCCTGAGAGAAGAAGATCAGAAAGCACAGCTGAGTCTGAACAAAAGCCAGGTGAGGGCCAGAAAATGGGTCAACACGTTGCACATCTGCCATCTACTGGTGAAAAAACTAGTAGTAGTAGTAGTAGTAGTAGTAGTAGTATTTCAATGTGCATCACCTTTGTAGCAGATTTGACTATTTATTGTGCGTTCTTGTTGTTTTTCGTTTCACAATACTTTATCAATAAACAGAATTTGATCAAAATGGACCTCATATGTGGTTTTTGAACCTCGCGTGTCAAATTCGTCCTTCCATCACTGATATAAGGAGAGCAGATTACAACTGAACCTCCCCAAAAGAGCAGAATCCAAGGCAAGAAGAAAATATGAAAAAAAATCTTCATAGTAATTACTCTGCAATGCTAGAAATAGTGATTCAGAAATAGTGATAGTGAAAAGTGATTTGTTTCTGAACATGAAGGACTTAATAGTACAGCTGATACGGAAACCAATTAAACAGAAGTAGTAATGTAAGATTGTACAAGAGCTCAATTAATTAACATGGAACTATATACAATAATTTCTAGCTGTTTCAAGTGCTGTATTCATTTTATGGGCTTGGGTGTAATTTAATAAGCTCAAAAAATACAAATTAAAGTGCACTACATCATTTTTTGGTTGGGGGTCCATCACCTTGTCCGTCAGTTTGAAATTAAACAGCTCTATCTCACATTTATTTAGTTACAGGTGGTTTTATTGCTCAAAAATGGGAAAAAAGGCATTCTGTCTGTATGTGGGATTGCCTCTCCATAGATCTGACTTGTAACTTCAGGTTTGGTCTCCATGAAGATAAAAGGGTTTATTTCCATACTGTGAAACGCTGCAGGCAATACAATAACATCTCCACGGAAAAGCATCTGACTCACCCTCCATCTCCACTCAAAAGTACAATACTTGAAACTTGCACGCATAATATTTTGGAATCCAGAATATTCACTTCCCTGATAGACTTTATTTCACAACGGCCAGAAGTCCTGCCAGATAACATAGTGGAACTTAATGCTTTTTGGCAAATTCTCTATGGAAATGTCTTGTGTATTCTCCAGCAGCTTTATAAATCTGCTGACCCCATCACTAAATCTTCAACCAACAAAGTCGACAAAGGACATTATTATCCACAACTATCACGGTAAGAAAGACTAAAGCTTAATGACAAGTATTAGTGAACTACTCCTGAGCAAAACTAACATTATGGTCATGAATAAAACAGAAGTAACTCGTCAACTCAGACTGATTCTAGAATTTAAATTAAAAATTGATTTCATGATGTAGATATTGGCATAGATAGATAGGTTAGTGCAGTTTGAATGCTACACATCTCTAATCTGTGAACATCTCTACCATTCGAACTGCACAAATTTTCTAACTTGCTGGTTACATGAGACATTTCCATAGAGATTTTGCCATAGAAAATTAGAAAATTAACCAGAAGTTGACCAACCTTACCACTCGTTGTGAAACAGATCTTTACAAAGATGTGAGTTCAGATGGGCGTGACTGACAGCTGCATTAGCGAATCAGGGTCCAGCATGGTCCATCTTGTAAAACAAATGTGCCTGCTTACAAATAAAAAAAGAAAGGACTAAACTCTATTAATCTGAGGTGACATGAGTCTGATTTTGTTCTAAATGACGGGTGACTAACGAGTCTGTCTTCTTAGTTTGGCTCCGTTGATTACCATGAAAAACCCAAATGCTTAAATGTGGTTTAATTTTGTGTATCCGTTCTAATTAGAAAACCAGCAGTATACAGACAAAGGACAACCATATTCTTACATATATCCGTCCATCTTCTACACTAACATTTTGAGGCAATTTGAGGATAGTAACTTTTTTTCACATATCATTTGCATTTGTCATTTGTCCATTTGCAGTATGGAAACATTTCAATCACTGTGTTTACGTGCACACTCAAAATCTGATGTTAATAGGCTTAAAAATGAACATGTCATGTAAACAGGAAAATCGTCTGATTTCTTTCTGATCATGGACCCTTTCATTACAGATTCTGTGGTTTGCATGTCATTTCAGTAATCTAAAAGGTCCACAAATCAGATGTTAATCAGATTTCCTTGAACCCCATCTGCAGCCTTTAAATTGTAGCCTATATTACACAAAATTGACTCAAGCCATGTTATAATATTTCCTCCTTAAAAACATACCCGGAGTTGTGATTTGTTTGAGTAATCCTTTATTATTAGGCTGTCTACGTTTTTCCAAAGCTCAAAATGCATCATGTAGTTGTAGTTTTCAAGCTAATATCTACCTTTTATCTTATTCTAATATAGGTGTATGGTGTAGTTGTAGTTTTCAAGTTAACATCTTATTCTAGTATAGGTGTATGGAGTTTAAAAACACAGTGGAGCACTTCCTGTATTACAACCCCAGAATTATATGAGGATTTGTGTGTTAAATGTGTGTGAATGAAACAAAACACAACGCCTGGTATTTTAGCATAGATCTGAAAATAGTATAATCAATAGTTATTCAATTTAAAAGACAAAAACTGGTAAAATTGACTCGTTTTTGCAATGCTCCTTTCTTATTTCAACAATTATTAGCAAAATAAATTATAAAAACAGTCACTGCGAGCACCAAGCAAAGTGTTTCTCTGCTTTGAACCGTCTGAATGCATTATTTTACTATCAGAAAACTACTAAAGCCCTGTTTACTATCTCTGCACTGTCGGTATAGCTTTAAAACTGTACTAAAACAACGCCTAAAGCATTATTTCCACGGAGCGAGACTTCAAACACATCGGGATGCAAAGCGAGTGTGAGTAAAGCTGCTTTGTAATGAAGTATGATGGTCAGAGTGGATAAATATGGGCGCCGGTCCCTCGGGCGTTTAACTGGGTGATTATAGGACAGTATATTCATTGGTAATAGCCATAACAAACATAAAACAAAGAGACGGTGGCACCTGCGGATGAGGCGGCCATATTGATTGTATTAGCGCCCTGATGTGTGGTTTATCTACAAAGGACAATGCATTAAAGGAGAGCGAAATATAGTGTTATTTACAGTGACTTTTAGGTGATTAAAGGGATGAAATTAAAGAAATCTACAAACACATAATGGTCCTCACTAGTACAATAGTCACTTGTGAGGACTAGTGACTATTATAGCATCAATATGAGTGTTCACGGTTCTATTTAGATGTTTTTGAGTGATTAACATGTGCACGCTAAGAGGAAGAGAACGGCGGTTGTATTTGCGTCGTCTAAACCTGTTCCATTTGCCCCGGGGTGTGGAGACGCTCAGTGGGGCTGGCGAGAACTCCTGCCTCCGGGCCTCACGCAAGTCTGGGCACAGCTCCTGGTTTGTGGGTCACGGAGTTTTGGCACCAGAGGAATTGATGATGTCTTTTGTTCTCTAGGTGTGTTTGTGGGTCACTGGATATGTGTCAAAGCAAACCAAAAGTCTGATATAATGACTGAGTTACTGTATCTGATTACCTAAGTTATCGAATTTCCTGTTATCTAAATTTAGGTTTCCCATGGTAGCCACTTTGTATGACTTTGAATAAGTTAACTTTTTCAAAATGTAGGATTATATCGACACCTTCCTAAAATAATTGCATTTGTCAAGTCATTTTTTCAGATTTTTCAGATATCGACATCTTCCTAAAATAATCGCATTTTTCAAGTCATTTTTTCAGATTTTTCAGGAAAACTCAAACAACTCCCCCCAAAATTGAAATTATGGCATTTGCCTAAGTAAAAAGTAGGCAAAAAGTAACTTATTTTAGGAAGGTGATGATATTTACAATTTATTAAGTATTAAAGGTTGAACAAATTATGTATCTTTGTATTGTGAGATGGCAGAACTATGAGAAGGTACAAAAGCATCCAACAGATACAGCAGCAAAGTGGCTGAGTGACAGGCAAAGGTTTGTTCTGGGTTCAGGTCTTGGGCCTTCCAAACAGCCTGTATATCTAAATGGACATAGCTAAACCGCTAGTGCGCTTCCAGCTCCATCAAGTCTGGTTCTAACTCACTTTATATTGAAAAAAATGGTTGTTCCTCTGCTGATTTATGATCCTGCTGTTTTTACGTGACTGTTCTGTGTGTAAATCAACCCATAAACATTAATAACGCGCTAATCGGTCGCCTTCTTTCTTCAAGGTCACTCCCACTAGCGCTAGCAACAGGTTTGATTGACAGCTAAGCACCCGCCCTTTGCAAAACCAGCAGTACAAGCGCGAAGGGGCGTTACCTCCAAAACTCTCGCTCCGGATTGGCTCTTTTAATGCTACGATACTCAAAATATGGAACTCCAAATTTGCCTCTTTAACAGCCTCGATGAGCTTCATTTGACTGAACACTGTCACTTAGTCCACTTCTTTATACAGTTTATGGTGTGAGTTTTGCATTGCTTTCTCTCTCTAGGACAAATTATCCTAAAGGGACGAGGGAAATGTGGTCCCTTAAACGTAAAAAGCTGTTCTAAAGCTTGCTCAGGACAAGGAAGAGTAAATGTGTAATTTGTTTATGCCTGACGGGAGACTCATAATGTGCTAGAACTTTAGTGACTGTTATTTTCATCATAATGCAATTTCACACGGTCAGGCAGGTTCGCCATTTCTACCTAATTAGCGAGCAGCCATCTGCATATAATGGGACACTTTCTCAAACGTTAAAAGCACACAGGTGTAATTATGGGAGCGCTTTTTCTCGCTACAAGTATCTCCAAATGTCTTCGAATTACACCATCCCTGTTTGTACTATAGGCACTGTGTGAGGAGTTGGAGAACAAAGCGAGTCATTTGTTTTTCTGTCATGAAGAAATATATTTTGGGGGTGTAACGTGGTCTCGTCTCTACTTTTGTTGAAGGTTTTTACAGTTGATTTGGTATGAGACGTTTGAACATTTTTCTCCCGGTTGGTCCTGTCTGTTTATCTTCTTTCGTCAGAGGCGCTATTGTCTAGGAAGAAATTTACGCAACACCTAAACCCAAAATTATACGCGTGTCTTGTCGTCTTTCACCGAATGTCCAAGCTGATAGCGCATCAGTAAAATCACCTGTTAAGCTCGGCAAGGAAGAGTTTTGTCATGTTTTACTCAAAAATCCTGACGTCCTCCTTGTGACGTCAAGTAGTTTTACGTGAAGCAATCGCCTCCAATTTATGCATGTTCATGAGAAATATTTGGTTGATTTCAGGTCTGGAATTAGCAATCTCTACTGAACTAAAGCTGCATTTTGGGCTTTCCAGATATAGATTAATAAAAAAGGTTTACTAAAACATGTGTGAATGAAACAAAACACAACTTTGGGTATATAGGATGAGGTAACTTGACTTAAAACTCCCAAGAATCCACTTTGCATAATATTGAACCTTTAAAACACACTAATTATACTGTTTTGCTGTTGGATGACAGGCTCCAGCAGTTGTTTGGTTTATGTTTGTGCTCATTTTGCCAGAAAACACAAGAGGAAATGAACAATTTGCTGCATAATTTTGTATACAACCAACTGGCGACATGGCATGGTACAAATCCTTAAAAAAACAGTGAACCAGAAGGAAAAAAGTAATGTAACAATAATATGGAATTTATGGGAAATTGCAATGGTATTACAGAAGATGTAGCTGCTGTCAGTGGCAACTGTTATATATTTAAGTTCATGGTTTATAGTTTTTAGATTAAAATACAGTGAAATGTAAATGTCAAAAGGCAATAAGTGGTATTAATTCATGTTAATTATTTTCATTTTATTTGATTATATATAAGGATGAAAAGAACCTTTTATTTGTTTTATGTGTTTCTGAGGGGAATTTTATTCGGGTGCACGAGCCTCTTATTTGAGAAACACATGAGGATCCGTGCTCTGGCCTCCGAAAAGGGAGGGTGACCTCTGACCTCCGAGCAAAGGGAGGAAAGGACGTTTTGTTAGAGTTGGGGTTTCTGCAAGAGACGCTCCGAAATGTGGACATTGTTCCCCTTGAGTGAATGTGGCCAATGAGATACATTTTCAATCGTTTTGTTGTTTAATTACTTTCTATCGTTACCCGTGTTACATGTACATGTGACTTGTGTTAATACGTAGTTAAGTGTCGAGCGAATGTATACTTTATTATACTGTATACTTTTATTCTTTATCTTACTTTATTTATATGTAAAAGACATAATAATGTAAGATGGTTCATTTAAGTTTTCGCATTTTCTTTCCTTTAGTTCTGACGGCATGCGTCGGCATTGTGAGGCTCATTTGCATGTAAAGACATGATGAAGACTCCTCCTGTCCGAATAAATGTTTGTACGATTTTGAGAACGATTTTGAGCCTTGTTTGAACTCGAGGGGAGTAACAGAAGATATGTTAATTAGATAAGAATGAAATTTGCCTGAACAGTAAATAATAAATATGGAGTGATGCAATATTTTGTAATTGTACTGGGAGAAATGGGTGATAGTAAAACGTGACTTTTTTAGTCTTACAATCGCCATTAGAAAATGATCACAGACATTTGCATTGGAATTATGGACTAAACCTGGGACTATTAGATCTAGTACAAAACCAAACCAAGTCTACATGTGTACTTTCCTAAAAAGTGCACATAATGACTTACCCCCCGCCCTTTTAACCTTTTAAACGCTCTTATCCACTGGACACAAACTGGAGCCCTTCCGTCGGTAGATAAATCACTGTTAAGAGGACAGAGAACAGGGAGAGTCTGTGAACAAATACTGACAGACAAAGCCGTGTACTTCTGGAAATTACCATCAACAAGCCGGACAATGGAGCGGAAAATACCAAGTGCATTTCTCTGCGTGGGCTATAGGGAGCGTGCATATCTATTTCTGATATGGTCTAGAAATTACATTGTCATTGCATTACGGCGTCCTTGGGTGTCCTTTTACGTGAAAGGGACGATTTAAAATGCAATTGTACCATAACGGCCCATGTGTTTTGTATATGGAATGGGCCATATCCACATGAAAATTAGCATGATCACTACAATTATGGTTTAAATATATATTTTAAACCAGATAGTGAACAAATAGTACACGCAATTACATCGTGAACGGGTGGAATGTGGAAAATATGATCGTATTTTTTGATCATGGTGGTTCCCGTAATAGAGAAAGAAGATGGATAGGCTTGATTCACATACTTAGGGCTATAGGTGATACAATACATTATTATTTTGTCATTTTCAATCAGATAAAAAAGAAAAATACTGTGAAAAGTATGCATTCTTCTTGGGTGATGCATTCTTCTGCAGACCTGACATGAAATTCGGATCCGCCACAAACTTGTCTGTCTTGTTTTGTCTGTAATTTTACACTGCATAACATTAAACTTATCTTTTACTAAGTAGGTGCTGTCTTTAGGCTAAATTACAGGTCAGATCTGTGGAAAGGTCACCCCACCCACAGTTGGAATGCATGTTTTTCAAGGTATTTTTTGAACAATAAGAGCACACGTATGAATAGATAACACATCATTGTTTAGTGTGAAGCATTCTAGGCAATTACGGACAAGGGACTGGCAGAGGATTGATTAAAATTAAATTCATTTCACAGCTCTATCTATTCCTGTAGAGACACAGTGTATTTATATATACGAATGCCTTGAGAAGTCTTGGCACATACCTCGGACTTCTTGTACACATCTCCCAATATTTGTGCTATTTGTGCAGTGCCTAACAAGATAAAGCAGGCTTCACTCTGACTATTGATTGGTCGTGTCTCAAACAGGTGCTCCGTCATTGGCCACGACTGCTCATCATATTAGTCTGACAACAAGGTGAAGGCCGAGCGAGCAGAGGACGACAGGTTTACTCCGTTGGTTACAAATGACTTTACGTTTCATCACACTGTCCTGTACTGTGCGTTTCTCCCCTCAGAACATACCAACTACATACATACACAGGCCTGTTTGAGTTTGTTATTCAAGAAATGATGTCTGATTTGGTTATGGGCACCTATATTTATTCATCTTTTATTGTTTTTGAAATGACGTTGGACCCAATTTGCAATTCTAAGTCACCTTTAATGATCTTAGCGACTTGTTCGGGAATGAGGGAAGGCTGGAGCGTGAGATTAACAGGCAGATCGGTGTGGTGATGTGGTCGCTATCGGATCGTTGTGAAGAAGGAGGAGCTGAGTCAAAAGGCCAGTTTATAACGAATCACAGATACGAGTTGATAGGCTGGGAGCTCAGTCACATGGGAGAAGCTCAGAGTAGAGTCGCTGCTCCTCCACATGGAGAGGACTCAGCTCAGGTGGCTCAGTATCTGTTCTGGATGCCTCTTGGATCCACCTGAGAAAGATTTTGGAAAGGCTATGTCTCACCGGCCCTGAAGGAACTATGTCTGGAGTATGTGTGGCAATGGAGGTCTGGTCATCTTTGCTCAGACTTTTGCTTCCACGACCCAAACCGTAGAGCAGTGGTCCCCAACCTCCAGGCTGCGAAGCAGTACCGGTCTGTGGGTCATTTGGTA
>JACN01090784.1:0-15837 GCA_000787155.1 Scartelaos histophorus | reverse complement strand
CTAGGTCTACATCAGGACTTAAAGTTGTCTATGAAATGTGCTCTGTAAATCCAAATGTCTTACCTTACCATTGTTTCCATCATCACATGCAAATTGCTCAGAAGCAGTCACAGTACTCAGACTTACTTCAAATATCACTTATTGCTCTGGTGAGATGCCGTCATGTAGTGAAACTAGAACATAACACCTCACACACCAGTCCTCTATGGATTCAGTTTGTGCACATTCTGCAAGAAACAATTGTACCTTTCTACTAATGTGCCTATAATCACTATATGCACATGTCACTTGTTATTGCGCTTCAATAACAATATAGTCATTAAACAGGAAACGCTGACCTTGGTATGGCTTGAATGGATATTTCAGAGACAGCTCCTCCATCACTGTGAAATGGAGCGCTCCTCCACCACACAATCCTACTATTAAGTTTCATCAAGCCCCGTTACATGTTGACTGTATGTCATCTGTGGTGCACTACAAAATCCTTTCCTGTAAACATACCGTACCACAATGGGATATCATCACTCATGCCTCTCCCCTAATGAAGATGTTCTTACAATAGCAATTCATTATCATGGGTTTCCAGCATACACATATTGAGGTAACAGGAAATAGCCTCTGTCATGATATAAGGCATTATTCCTCTCACAGTATTACTACTAACATCACTCATTTTACATAGGAGTTACAGTATGTCACTTTTAGTCAAAGAAAAGGCAAACAAAAGCATGTTTTTTGTTTGTTTGTTCGTTTTATCATTTCGGTTCTGTATATGTATTTATTGAACTGAAAAAATACTCTGAGCGGGTTTACACATTCACAGCCTGGAGGTGTGTCTCTTCCTACATGATATCTATAATATTTCAGTACGGCATAAAAATCTATCCCCACGGAGAACGTTCCAATGGTTCAATGGAATCAAGCACCTATGGAAAGTTACATATTGTACCTTTAAATTCGTCTTGTCTTTTGCTGTGACATATTGAGTTGTTACTGAATTCTCCCAGTTTCCTGACCAGAATAGGTCAGTGGAAAGATAATGAATGTTACACTAAATATATTGCGTTATGTTCTCAAAGTTAATGTTTTAAATGGGCTGGAGAGGCTTATAAATGGGAGATTAATCATACCACCTCAAAATTATTATATGCATCAATAAATAAAACAGGTTAGATTTGAGTATATAACAATAAACATCAAAAGGCAAATCATGTGCGAGGCTGCTCAATAAAGAGGCAGGCAGCTCGACTGGCAGGATGGTGGGCAGACACAGTTGCACTCTTATATGATCTTGAAGCAGCAGTCAATACAAAGGGGCGGCCAAACCTGATTACTGACAGCCCACATCCCAAGTCGGCAGATCTCATTTCCCTCACTCTCTGCTGAGCCGAAGAGCAAGGTGTGAGGTTCTGCACTGCTACACTGCACTATCTTGATTAAACCTATCTCCTGATGCAATATATGATTTACACATCACTATTTAAGGAGAGACACTGCGGGGAATGGGGAAAAAAAACAGAGTACATTTTGAGACATCAATTTGAAACCTTTTCGGTAGTTTACTTACATAAATGTATATGAAAAATATATGTGTTTCTTGATGAAATATAGTCATATACAGTGGAGGAAATAAGTATCTGATCCCTTGCTGAGTTTGTAGGTTTCCCCACTGATACAGAAATGAACAGTCTATTGTTTTAATGGTAGGTTTATTTTAAACAGTGAGAGATAGAACACCAAAAAGAAAAATATGGAAAATAAGAAGAAAACATATAAACTGGTTTGCATTTCATTGAGTGAAATAAGTATTTGAACCCTCTAGCCAAAAAGCCTAAGTACATGGTTGAAAAATCCTTGTTTGCAAACTCAGAGGTCAGACGTTTCTTGTAGTTGTTGACCAGGTTTGTGCACACATCAGAAGTGATTTTAGTCCAGTATTCTTTAGTCCAGGTTTCGTGGCTGCCGCTTGGCAACTCTTCAACTTCGCTTCCAAGCTTCAGCTTCGCTCATAGGTTTTCTGTAGAGTTCCTGACAAATGTCTTGTTGCTTATCCATTTTGTAGAAACAAAAGGTTATAACCTGACTTTAAATTAATCGATTGGTTTTAGAAATGTCTCATATGAAGCTAAAACCCTCCCAAATTATGCTAAATATACTAAAATAAATTTGCTTCACTGAAGAAAGATCGATCATTTAATGAACACAGAAAGGTCCGATTTTGGCAAGACAAAAGTCTTGACACCTTGTCATATGATGCACCCAATCCTAGATCACAGCAGTACTCGCACCTATGGTCATGAGCTCTGGGTAATGACCAAAAGGACCAGATCACAGATACAAGCCGTTGAAATGAGTTTCCTCCGCAGGGTGGCTGGGCGCTCCCTTAGTCTCAGCTCCTCCACATCCCGCAGGGTGGCTGGGCGCTCCCTTAGTCACACGGGAGGAGCCCGGTGTAGAGCCGTTGCTCCTCCACATCGGAGCTGAGGTGGCTCGGGCATCTGGTCTGGATTATAGACTGTTCATTTCTTTGTCAGTGGGCAAACCTACAAAATCAGCAAGGGATCAAATTTTTTATTTCCTCCACTGCATAAATAAGGTATAAATTGGCCAAAATAGCACATATTTTGGACACACGAATCTGAAAAATTGACAGTGAGGTTGAATTATCTTGATTGATTGGATCTGACTTAGTAACAAACAGGAAATGGAGCAGTGAAGCGATCTGATTGGTCAGAATTAGCCTCATCAAACCCTCAAACCCCGCCCACTTGTATGCTGAAAGAGCAACCTGACCCAAAAAGAAAAGAACTGAAAAAAAAAGTATAGTGTCACCCCTTGAAAACTGTTATTTCTTTTTCCCTAAACATACTTTTTAAATTCTAAACAGCTCTGCCCCAAGAGTCTCCAAACGTGCACGTGTCAGAGCAGCATGAAAGGCAGTTGTCCATCATTCTGCCTGATGAGGTTTAAATTAAGGTCCATCTCATCTCATCACGTTCACTCTCCACTCCTCCACTGCCTCTGTAGTCTCACACAATCACTTTCCTGTGGCTCCTTTTCCCCTCGGCTGCACACATTAGTTGCATCTCACCAGACCAGTGCCATCTGCATGTGGATCAGGTCTTGAATTGACTGAATGGAAAATCATGAGGCTATATTACTGTAACTGGCATTATAAAGAGCACAACTCTTCTTATGGTTCAAGTTCCTGTCACATGTAGACAGTATTTGTTATACAGATACATATGGTGCAAATATGTCTTGTGTTTCATTAGCTTGATAGTTATTTTTGGATACAGATAATAAATGTTTAATAGAATAGGAAAGGAAGTGAGTTTGGATTGAAAGATGGGCCTCACAGTGTCCAGCCAATCACATGGTTCGCCTCAGATCCACCAAGCTTCCTTTCATTATTCAAAGATATGTGACTTTAATTCTATCAACTGAACAATTGTGAGTGCTGAATCGTCTCTGCGCAAACAGCTTCTGTAATGATGACTGGAGCCAGCCTCACCAGTTCAGATGAACAGGTGGAATATTTTTCATTCTCTACTTGCATAGAACCATAATCTGTGGCTGGTTGAAGTGCTTATGGCATGTTTAGTACCTGTCACTGTGATTAGAGGGAGGAGATAAATGCCAATAATATCACAATTGTTGTTTTGGAGATGCAAAATTAGACTATTGAGTACATATTTTATGGTCCATTCACACTATGCGCTGTAGGACTTGGACAACCAAAACATTAACACACTGTAGCACATTCCTGATGCATTGATGGAATATTGTCTGATAATTGAGAAAGAAATTTGAGATACTATGTTTTGCCAATATGCCAACTGTGATCATTTTTTATCAAAGGTTGATGTCAGTCTAAGAAATAACTTAAGTTAACCTCAGCTGAATTTGAAACAACTTGGGCAATAACGCAAATATATTTCTAGAGGAAAATTCATACACAAGATATTTCTGCTCTCATTTTGTCTGAATATTAAATAAATGGGCTACTTTAAACTTGTGTCAAGATGTGCTGCTTTTACAGAAACTAGACTCACCTGCTCCACTTTGATTCAAGGCCATAATGGTGAGCTACTACTGAAGGGCCAAAAATATTCTTCAAATGGCACATTTATAGGTAAAACTGGTGAAACTAATTATTCATGGTAAGGACTTCACAGGCAGTTGGACTGTGGAGGCAGTGTCGTGGATAATTAGCTGATTCTGAAAGGCAGCCACACACCACACCTCTGTCAAGCTACGATGCCACTAATGAGCAGAGCAATGCACTTTCACCTGGAATATATTAGCATCCCATAAGATGATCTCAGTCTTGAAGAAGCACCACAGCTATTTTGTATTTTATTTCAAATCTGCATCATTTTGACATTACAGAAATACAATTTATAAATAAATACAATTAGTGGTCATTGTTTATATATACATAAACATTTGGTTCTCACCTTCCACGGTGGGTGGTCTCTCACCCTCATCAAGCTCAGGTCCTCTACCAGGCCTCTGGTAGAGGACCTGAGGCCACCTATGTATTTATTCCCATGCACACTGAGGGCAAAAAGTCATCAAGAATATGGAGTTGATCCCAAAGGAACTACTACATTAATCAACCCAAAAGTGCACATAGTTCACTTTAAATGTGGCGTTATCTGGCCAGCCAGAACCACACGCTTTGACAAACCTGAATAATAAAATAATAAAAAAGTTGTTCTGGAACTCTATCCTGTCTCCTCAAATTCATCTGAGAATGATTGACAGGAGGGTTAGCCAATCAGAGAGATTTTGTTTGCCTACCATCCCACAGCAGACCCACTGACTGCTGCTCTGACCCTGGTCGCACCCCCTCTCTGGCCCTGGTTCTGCTCCCACGTCTCTCATCTCTCACATTCTTGTCTCACTGGTGTCCACTGCATTTGGTCACAGTGTGTTGCGATTATAGAATACATTTATTGTCATATAAATATTTCTGCTTGATACACATGGTTAAAACCATTAACACACGAGGAGGGTGACTGCATGACTTGCATTTGCCCCACATAAGTGACTGATATGTGCCATGAGCGCACGGAGCAGGATGCACAGGTGTCTGTACATAGCAGGGCTCTTGAGCCGCTGTGCAAAGCTCTACTGATTGTTGCTGCCAAGGAGCAGCACATCTGAGACGTGTGCTTGACTGCTCCTCTTTCACAGGCCCAAGCTGTCAATGTATAAGCTCGCTGATATCTGTCAGAGTCCGGCTGCTCCACAGCTCTGTGCAGTTTTACAGCCTGATGACTATGTTTATAAACTAACCAAAGAGGCACAACAATAATTTGGTCATGAAATTAAACAGAGCTGATGGCAAAGGGTACGAGAATGTGAGGAAATCCACCACTGCAGCATTTTAAAGCCTGCAGAGAGGGTAAGAAAACACATTTTAGGACATTGCTGAAAACGGCCTCATGCGAATGAGCAGCTTTTGTACAGTTCCAGATCAAACCAAACTATAGAGCAGTGCTGAGCCGGACGGAAGAGGGAGGAGTGATCTGCTCTGCTGTGGGAGGGCATCCAGTCAGTGGACAAATATCCCGCACGGCACACGAACATGCTACCAATGTTCAGCATTTATCATCTTAATATATTTCCAAATAAAAGAGGTCTTGAGCTTGTTACTTGATGTTTTTCAGTGGTTCTGGCAGTTCACTGAATGTGCCACACCACAGCCTCACCAAACCCTCGGTCTGCTTCACTCCACCTGATATTCAGGCACGGGACACTTCTTGTTTAGTGCTCCACACCCCACACTTGCACCAGCACTAAGATCGGGAGCAAGATCGGGCCCACAGTTTCAGTTCATGACAAAACAAACATGGCAGCGTATATATAAAAACAAGTTTTAAATAAAAACACAAATAGTGTAGCACTGGGAAACCAAACAAACAAAACACTTAAATAAATTGGTCTCAGATAAAATAAGTTACACACATTTTGTTCTGAATGTCACAGTTTTTGAGAGGAGACATTGGCAGCGTGTTTGGACTGTCCCAACAGGACAGGAGCGAAACTATCCTGGTTAAATAATGGTCAAAAAATGTAAGTAAGTAAACAAACACATTAAAAATGAGCTCACATGAGCTGCAAAGCTCTGCAGGGACTAGTACAAAGGAAAATATGTTCTTGCAGAAAGAATCAGAGATCCACAAGTGTTAACTTCACTAATGTAAACACCACAGACCAGAGGCACGAGGTCATAAAGGAAACTGTCAAAAGAACAGAGAGGTCATTTACTCCCATTGACTACACAGAGTTCATTTTTGATTTATAGGGACTCCAGCAGAAAGAGTTTTTTTAATGTTGATAAAGCCCTTGTAAACATGACTAATGTCTATATCACAACTGCTTTGTTCTCAAGTTTGACATAAAATGGCTACACTATGTTGACAGTGAAGTAAAGACATGTAATGTTCAACAACACACTTTCCTAGTTCCAACTAATTAACATTTGTTAAAAAAATATATATAGTAAATTAAGCCCCGTTAATACAGCACAGCCTCTGAAGTTTTCTGTTGCCATGGTGACCAACTTTAAACTGACTAAATCAAATAACTAACAAACTGCTATTTATGAGCCATGCTATTGTCCATTTGTTCAGCTGGCATAACTATAACCGATTTCAATCACAAAAGGAAAGATTTGGCCAAATGTGATACTATTTGTTCATTTGAAGGCTCCATTGTGAAACACAGAACATTTAGCAATGCAAATAATCAGGACTGTATCCACCAACTAATGCTAAACTATATTTTATCTTTATTTGTTCCTCTTTATTTCCTTCTCTACCATTTGGGGGTATAAGCCAACTTAAAAATAAAAAATAAAAATCAGTTTCAGTCTTCTCATATGTTTCCTAGACTGAGCAATATCAAAAGTCACACCAGGTGTTACATTATACGTCTTGTCCAGCACAAGAACCAGGTGCTGGTTCTGGGCTGGTGCTGGTGCCAGTTTGGTGCTGGTGCTACATGTCGATTATCCAAGAACCGGCTCGTTTTTCCACCGGTTCAGAGCCAGAGAAATGCTACGTCGCTACGTCCCTGAAGGCTACTGTTGTTCTATAAACCCAACAGCAGTCAGCTGTCATGTGGCTCTGATATTGACAACAATGGAGCACTATCGCTATATTCCTACGCTGATTATATTAATTCTACAAACTTTCTGGATCCGAACCAGCACTGGAACTGCTTTGGTGGAAAAGGGGTATTAGTGGTGCTTGTTTTAGTTTAAAGGCAGTCATGGCATCACACATCTGTGCATCAACCTGTTGAGCCACCGTGACTAAAAGCTCAACACATTTGAAAAGACTCAATTCAATTTTGAGTTTTGACACTTCTCGATATATTGACACTATATTTGGAATCTAAATGTATTGACTGTATTTGCTGAGATGAGAGTGAATCTTGAAACACTGAATGTGCATGAGTGAAACCCATAGAGGAACCCATTCAAGATGCCCTGCACCGCTACTTTCATATTGTATTGCTTTTACTGCATTCTACAACAAAATGTGTATTTGTATGAGAACAAAGTGATGAGAGCCATTGATAGTCTGTACCACCCACTAATGTATAAATCCATTATCCTCACTAACAACATCAGGGTCAGCTTCTCCATTTCTCTTTCTCTGAGCACAGCGGGTGTTTTCAGAATTTAAAATGAATAATGCATCTGTACTCTATTATAGCTATTGGATAAAAACTGTGTTACAATAGTCTTAGAGAGATAACATTGTATTAAGGTCTTATAAGCAAACAATCAATGATGTAAACCAACATTAGATCAAACTGTACATTACTGCCTGTACATGGCGGTACTAGATTTTTAAAGAGTCGCATCGTCATGTCAAGTTTCACCCTCATAACAGTATTTGAATATATGGGCAGCAAAATAGCAAACCCACTTTCTTTTTTGCTGCAGAAATACGTTTTTGAGGAAAAAGCTTAGTCTACTTTCTCCAAAGCATCACTATGCCTTGAGTTGAGGATTCACACTGTGCTCATTATGTTCTATCACATAGTGTCTTGAGTCTGAGCTGTAAATATAGAAAAATACAGAGAAATGTGAACTTGCATGTAAAACATTATTTCTTTATAGTAAAAATGCATTAACTTTAAGTACAAGTAAAAGTGTCAGATACTGTCATGTTCTTGACACTGTATATTAATTCTCCCCTCCACTACAATAATGTGGCTCCAAACATGAGACATGTGGAGATTAATGACAAAAAGGGAGGAGCCGTATAATGGTACTAGAGAAATGACAGCAATAATTGGAATCACAGGGATATCGGATGAGAAAAATCTTTTGTAGACTAATAGATTTAGTACCAAAAAAAAAAGCTTTAGTATAATTGAGATCAATTTCCAATTGAGAGAGAAGACCAACAGGGAGACAGAAAAGTCGACTTCTTTTTAATTATAGTGAGGTCCTATTCACTGCAGAGGCTTTATAGTCAGTAAAAGCATTAACAGCACAGTCTATTGTTAGTGGTTTAAATTAATGGGAAACTTTACAGCACCCATCAAGCTTTGTAGACAATCGTTGGCAGAGCTTTAAACCAAGAGAAACTTGAATCATAAGTGGATACACAAGGATACTTAAGAGGCAAGATTTAAGATTAAGTATGTTATAAAAACAATAAAATCTTGCTGAATTCAAATATATCATCTTGGGTCATTTCTATATCCCACACAGGGGCAGTACTAAAGGTACTGATGGAGCTGAGAAATGAGGATAAAAAGGCCAAAATATGAAACAATTACTGTATTTGCCATTAAAGGGATGCAGAAAGGGCATAATATTATTTTCACTTTAGGCTGGTAAGTGTAAGGTTGGTAAGAGGGATGTGGTGTGGTCATTGAAAGCTACAGTATGTGCTGTAGGGTAAGTAGGGTTATATGGAGTTTGATGGTTTTATGAAGCAGTTAACAGGAAAACAAAAGAAAAAAAAAGATTCAAAGAAGACCAACACAATATGTTATCAGCTGTGAGGGAGGTGATCAAGGAACAATAGAAAAACTGGGCCATTATGTAAATGTGGTCATATCACTTTATTAAACAAAGACAGGACATGTTCAGGCTATAAATTCTTTATCTTCTCTTTTAGGTCAGGGCCAATCCAGCTTCTCACACACTTTCAGACTGAAAATAACCTCTAGATTTCAATAACACTGTTCAGATGAAAACCTTTTGAAACTTGGACCACTTCTGAACAAATGAGGAATTACACCAAACCCTTGAAGACAAATAGGGAAAAGGGGAAAGTTATGTTGATATGTATGATCCCAGTCAGTGGCAGCATAGAAGGCACAAGTGCACTCCCTAACTCCCTTATATGTATATATGTGTGTGTGTGTGTGTGTGTGTGTGTGTGTGTGTGTGTGTGTGTGTGTGTGTGTGTGTGTGTGTGTGTGTGTAGGTGTGCGTGCGTGTGTGTGTATTTTGCTTAAATCTGACTGTGTATCTGTATAGACATATTTTTATTATGTTAAATGTGGTCATATCACTTTATTTGATTCATGCATTTGCCCTTTAAGTTCGCTGAGCGGGAGCAAACTCACTGGAGGTCTATGCAGCCCTGAAGTACGTCTTGGGGAGTAAACACATAAATGTTTATCATACACCTGACCTATTGTGCTTCAGCGTGTTAGCTTTTTCAAGCCTAGCCCCAACTCTCCACTGGGGGCATCTTACTACAATAGGCAATATAGCGCGTACAGCGTCCTTTCCAAGTATGTCCAAGGAACAGTTTTTAGAAAGTAATATGCCTTCGCTTTAGCAGGACCCTTCTGCTAAGCAAGAAAGGAAGCATTAAATGAGTGCATTGGCTCCGGTGTATATCTTACGGCTCTTATTTTGTTTCACACACTGGCTAGTGGTGGCTAATTACTTTCACCTAAACCTCCACACAGGTGAGCGCGAGGGAGACACTGCTCATGAGACCCAGAGCAGTGGATCCACACACATAGTCCTGCCGCCAGGACCCAGGGCATTTTCTGCCATCGCCGGGACCAGGGACACTGGGGCTTGCTGCTCTATCAGCCTCTGCCCGCTTGTTTCTGGGCAGGAATGTTTCACCTGGGCGTAGCGTGCAGAGGCTTGGACTGGTTGTAACCTTCAGATTTAAGTATGAAGTAGGATTAAGTTTTATGGCCAGCTAGTGCACTCGGCTCCTGGACCTCGCATCACAGACCTGACTGACTGGGACTTGGACCACTTCATCTCTTTATATTGGACATACACTTTTGGAGACAGAGCTAACAGGACAGCGGCTAGAGGATGCGCTCTGCTTCAGGCGTGTTTTCATTAGTTTGGGGCAAAAAGCAAGCGAAGAGCTTGTGGGTGTGATGGAGCTGCTCCAGTCGTGTCATGTGTGTTGTAGGAGCTGATGTCATGTGTTTGTGTTGTGACCGTAGTCTCTTATTGTAGTTTTGCTGATGTTGTTGGGGATGGTTGTGAGCAGTGTCAGGATGTGTTGTTGAGGCTGGTTTTTGGGAATGGTTGTGAGTGGTGTATCAGGTCGTACTGCTGCGTAAACTGTGTTTGGCTGTGCATTGTGTTCTGATTGTGAAAACCAAACACAGTGCAAGCATAGGACAGGGGACTGATGAGTATACATACTCTATATATATAGTGTTAAATGATACCACCATGACCATGGTGAGTTTAAAGGAAGACCCTGAAATACAGCCTCAGTAACACCCACATATGATGCCAATATGACAGCATGATGTAAGAACAGGCCACATGTTTAAAATGAAGCACGGAATAAACATGTGCATTTTATTTGTGGCAATGTACAGTAAGTATGCAGAGGCTGAGTAGTAAATATAACAACATATGGTAATTTCTTTTCAACTTTCAACTCCCAAATTGTGGAATTACAACTGGGATGATGTGAAAGTAGCATTGAATTAAAAGCATTTCTACAGCAACATTTATGGTAGTCACTGCGCCGCATGTGCCTTTACTTTATAATGGAAACAAACAGCATTTCCCATCAATTTCCAAGCACGGTTACAATATTATAAAGAGGTTAAAGGGGAAAACTATTGTGAGCAAAAATACAGTTAAAGACAACACACACATGTGCTAATGTGTGTGAGAAACACATCAAGGTTAAAGCACATGTATTTCATGCACATGCAGCTCATGGTACAAACACAGACATCAGCTGCACAAACTGTCCTTGATCTGGCATCGCCTCCTTCCATACAGCAACTGAGCTAAGGTGAAAGGCCAAGGTTGTTGCCATTAAACGAGCATTCTTCTCTTGGATGCTATTGCAATTGAGGTGTGTTGTGCACTTAAGTCTTTTTAAAATGGGCGAGTAGTTTTCTAACAGCCTCAGTATGTGCGCTGTGAATGGATGTAATGGCCATGTGAGACAGAAGACACAGAAGAGAAAAGGCTTTGCCTGATTCTTATCAATAACAAAGCCACGTGTGTGGAAGTGTAATCTCAGGGTTTAGCATCCAACAACAGAAAAATACTTTCTCTGGCTTTTAAGGAGAAATATTATGTCAAATTTAGTTTTTAGATAAATGAGCCACATTCATAATAATAGTTTTCCCTTTCCAGTTTTCTGCATTCAACATGACATTACTCAGATTTTTTGTCTTACCAGGACAATAATTATTCCTTTCCATCATGTATAGCACAGTTAAATGTACTTGGAGCAGTAATTACTGTGTTTTTAAAACACTTCACCTCCAGTAACTTCAGCTGCAGCAGTGTGACTTCTTCCTGTGTGTGTTCACTTGTGTGTCCATTTCTACTGTAGTTGTCTGCATCAGGAGGAGGCTGTCACATGTGATCAGGTGGCACATCACTCATGTTTCCAGGATTTAATTAGCAGCACTGCCCTTGGGAAGCTAGTTTTTCTTTTCCTTAATTGGGGCATTAATTAGATCAGCAAAGCATTGTGTTTGCCTACTTGAAAGCCTAGTACTGTCGAAGTGTCTCTAAAGTGCAAGTTTAAGTCTGTCATAAATAAGATTAATCACACATTCTACAACAGTGAACGAGACGAGAGAGTGAGACAAGTTAAATTTGCACTATGTATCTCAACTTTATTCACCACCTGCTTGACTAAAAGGAGATCTTATTGTTTTGAATGAAATGTTCCACAGTATGGCATTAAACAGATACACAGGAGACACCAGTAGCCCAAGTTACAAATCAGATCAGTGGAGAGGCGTCTCTGCTCACAATAGAAGATGCAAAAAAGATGTTTGTAGTTTCATTGAGCACCTTTAAAAAAACTGACCACTGTTTAAACACAAAATATAGTCTAGCCTCAGATCAGCTGCTCTCTGAAAAACATCCTCAAAACACTTTTTCTACTGTACAGTTGCCACCATTGGACACTGTGAGCGTGCTGTGCAATCTAGATACTATATAAACACTTTTATACCAACAGTCCTTACAAAATCACCCAAAACACTGATGAATTCTTTGAAATTTTGTCCTAATAGTGAAGCACATTTTAGAGTTCAAAAAAACAGGCTCAGCTGTCACTGCACTTTTTATGAAGCCCTCGAGGCTCATAGAAGTTTTATAGGCAACTGAATTGTTTAGACTTGAATAACAGAAAAAATAAGGGGAAAAAATCAGCATGAAGCCTAATCCCTACGTTGTTTAGAAAAAGTAATTTTGCTTATACTAATTTTATCAGACATCCTTTGCTAAAATGCTCTAGAAGCCTGTGACCAGCCTCCTGTAGCCTCACTCACCCCAGAATGAATTGGGATTAGTGAACTTTTTTATGTTCTGTACTAGGTATATCTCCAATAACCAATCATGCACAAACATCTAAATAAAAGCTGTTTTCAAATGTTCCCTCTATGCTTCTATGGAGTGTTTGACTCTGCTGTTGCTACACTGCGGAGCTGTTTACATGTCTGAATTATAGAGTAACCCTGTCGCTCAAGCTGCTGCAAAGCACACATGAAAGACAGACCAACAGCAGCTGAACATGCACGCAGCTGTCCTTCACACCCTCCCTCATAATTGACTCAATTAGCAATTCTCACTCTCCCAATTCTCTAGGCTTGGGACTGAGGGAAATATGTTCAACTTATTCCATCTAAACCTTTGCCCGCCTCCAAAGGCAGTCTGCCTGAAAACTGCCAAGAAATTAGTCCCAGCGCCACGGTCAAACTGGCGCTCAGCTGGAGAGAGTAAGTGCACATCCAACAGTCTTGTCATGTTCTATTTTATACTCCTCCTTGTTCTGCTTTCTCTTCATTTAAAGTACACCATGCTAGTAGATGTCTAATGCAATGCCTCATTATCAAGAGCACCCCCCTAACTCCATCACAGCTGTCAGTGTATTCATCACACAGCAGGACCTATCCCCAGTCAACTGTGGGCTCCACCAGAGAGACGTGGATCAAACCCAAATTCCCTTTTAAATAGCCTCGACTTTGAAGGGTGGTTTTATGAACAGAATAAAATAGACATTAGAACATTTCTCTGTGAATGTGGAAACTGATCAAATAGAAGCTGACAGATTTGTGTCAAAACAATAGAAAAAAAAATCTTTGTTTCCCTGCCTCAGTAATTGTACCCTTTAAAGCTTGCACATCAACACGAGCACTCCTGTGTAAAGAAAAACCACAAATGTTACTCAAACGAAAGTGTTAAAGCATTATTTCAGAACCATGGACAGAGACTAAACATAACCTTTTCAATATCGCAGGGTTTTGTGCACTGCCAGTTCGATGAAGAAGTAAGATTTAGGGTTAAGAATCACAGGGTTCCTCAAGATTCACTATGATACACAACACATAATGCAATAATATCACAAAATGGGGATAATGCACATGGGATTTAAGTCTATTATTTAAAAAATAAATATCTAGAGGAATTTTAAACTATTCCGTGTCATCCATTCTCAATAAGGTTAGATCAAGCACTGGTTTTCTGATGACAATTACTAAAAAAATAAGTAATAATAAGTAAAAATAAGCTTTTCCTTTGTCTGCACTGCTGAATGTCAAATCCTACTTTATGTTAAAATTAAAGCTTGAAATATAGTGTTATCGTCTTTTTTGTGCATGCCATACAAAGTCCCTTTAATATAATCTTCTATAATTTACTTTAGAAGGTAAGATTGCTATTTTCGGTAAAAACTTTTCAAACCATTCTCCCATTGGATACAGGGAAGATCCATTTCTGATCTCACCCATTGACAGAAATCCAATAGGTAAAATGAGTTTAACATATGAGCTCTGCCCGTCTTATCTTTTCTGAGTGGCATATTAAGCACCTCCTTACAATCCTTTGATGCCGTTCCTCTTTTCAAATCAATAGTACTTTTATAATTCATGTCAGTTTATATCAAAGTGTCTGCACTGAAAGTCAATGGGCTGCCTTTGTGCGTGTGTCTGTGAATGTAAATAAGACGAATCAAAGGTTAGAAGTAGATGCACTGCCACACGGCCCGTCAGGGACTGTCTCCAACCTCAGATGAAACATTACTGCTTCTCATTTGGATCAGGCAGCCACATGATGTAAGCCCACAGTCACACTCTTTTGGACACTGTGTCACTTGCAATAATGTTAAAAATTGCACTTGCTATAAAAGAACATTATGTGATTCTTATGCAGCTGCCTGTGTAAAAACGCTGCTGGCATTTTGGTCGCGAAAGCAATAAAGCCCCTTATCACGCTTTTGTACTAGACCACACAGCACTTATATTTGTTTGCTCTAACCCTGCATGACCTGACCGCTTTTGCATCTAGTTTGGTTTTGACTCCCAAGAGTGTAGAGCAAAAGTATCCTGTGGTTATAAAGAGTTTGCGAGAGAAACGTGAGCCGAGAAGATCAGGTGTTTTCATTATCACGTGACACTATGAAGGAGAAAAAAATCCGCATTACAATTTTTGGAGATAAAGGTTGAAATGTTTAACAGAAAAGAAAATGTTGGCTAAAACGGATGAAAAGTCTTTAAATAATATATTGCAAAGAACGTTTCAAAGACTTATTCAAGTTAGAAATGCAGGTGTAAAATGTAATAATAAATCAATGTCACTTTTTCTAACAAGATATAATTCATGTATTTAATAAAATTGTACCTGCAAAGCGGCACTCATTACATTGTCTCTCGGCATTAAAATTAGGGCCAGACCAATATATCCAATACATATTATGAACAATCATGCCGATAGTCCATGTGGCATCTTTAGAATACAGTCATTTAATCCAGTTTTTAGAAAATGTCCTAATACGTGGCGACGCAACTATATTTATCTGTGGAGAAGGTGTCTGTGGAATGGTCACTTGCAGACTGCCTGTTGCACCGACTATGGCAATTACGGTGCATATCTGACCAAAGCAGTGCCTGTGAAAATGAGACTTTATGCAGATTGTTTCAGATGTTAGAGACTCGTGCCTCTTACTCGACCCCAGGTCAGTGTGGCAGCATACGTTAGTTTTAAAGACTTTCTAAATCTTCCAGGACCTGTGTAAACACCGAGCATAAAGAGGCAGAATAACAGTAAATCTATTTGGGTTGCTTTGTTTTATAATTTCAGTCTCACATTTATTGTTCACTTCATATTCACAGTTGTATAATTGGATTGTCTTCATGCAGTTTTGTGCTTTACCTAAAATGTATATGAGCACAGGCTGTTTACAAGTGGTGTGTGTTCAGATTTGTACACACTCATCTTCAGTGATTCATTGTCCGACTACACACTTTGTCTATGTTTTAAGGGTGATTTGTCACATGACAGTTAAGTCATGTGACTTGTAGATTAAAATATATAATAATAATAATAAT
>KN512491.1:0-18497 GCA_000787155.1 Scartelaos histophorus | reverse complement strand
GTTGAACCAGGGTCTCAACCACACAGGAAGTCAACGACAGACGACTCTTTGGTCTCCTGCAACGTCCTGTCAAATCCCACAACTCCAATGAGACACAGAGCCTTCAACTGATGATGAAGTGATGGATGTATCATATGACAGACATCAACGCCCATGTGCGGAGTCTACACCAGTGCAGACTACAAATGAGACGCACGAGTTTGAGTGTCGCCTCAAATAACCGTCTGTGTCTATCCGACTCGCTCTTCACTACGGCAGCACTGTCGCAGGATATACTAAAGAGAATCACACCTTCTAGTATGGCATCTTAGGGTGCAGTTTGTATGTTTTGTTTTTTTTGTGTTAATCTAAGACGTGCATGTCAGATTATGCTCCAAGTCTGACCCATGCTTCAATCTCTCAGACGAGCTACCTCATGTTCTGGACCCATCACCAATTTGGTCATTACTACCTTCAGTCCAAACTAATTTTATTTATAAAGCTTTTTTATGAACATGGCATTTCCAAAGAGGCAATCATAAATAAAAACAGTAAATAAAAAAATCATTAAAACCATGAGGCTGAAAAAAATGTTAAAACTATAAAATGGTACAGAGAAGGTCCTGAGACTTAAAACTGGGGGGTTTTATGTCTCATGTTAGGCACCATGAGCTTGTCCTTGGACTTTTATAATGCATTCAAGATGTATAACCTGGATTAACCCACCTAGACACTGTGAGAAACATGCAGAAAGGTCAGGGAGACATTGGGAGTCAAACCAGGAACCTTCTTGTCATGAATGCAAACCACTCAGCCGCTATGCTCTGACCTCGATGCTCCTCAAATCTGGACAAATGACCCAGCTGTACTTAGCGTAAGATGACATAAGAGTAGTAGGTGATAAAATGAGTTAACCAGTTCCCTGACCTAAATTAGAGGCCTGTTCTTAGTAACGGCCTCACTTTAAATGACTAATAACACCAGACCGCCCCTTAGGAATGTACTATTGAGCATTAACTCTCTCTCATTAACTTTTTGGACACACATGACCTGACCACTATAAAAATGAACATAGCTTACCTGCCAGCCACTGTATTCCAAATAAGAAGTGAACATGGACGGGCTTCAGGCTCAACCACTCAGGATCCAATGTCTTTATACTGAGAAAACGCTGCTGCCAGGCTCCTCATTTTGAGCTTAAAATGTTTGTATGAACCCACACTACATGATTCTGTGCGTTTATTTCACTGTTTTGAAGATAAATCAATTCCTATTCCTAATATGAAACTCAGCCATAACTGTGGCTGCAATAAGCTTCATTTGACTGGAGCTAAACTCTATGGATGACGCTACACTGCCTTCACTTTTTTCAGTTTCTGCTCTTTACAGAAGGGTTAAATGCAAACCTTACACTGCATTTCTTTCTTTATTTTCTCTATGTCCCAAAATGAATAATACAGACATTTTCATGGATTTATAATGAAGCAAAGACACATCAAGCAAACAGGGGCATTAGCACATATGTACCTCAGCCTTGGCCTCCTAATATTATAGTTCACCCAGTGTAAGATGTACTATAGGAGACCTGCATTCTGCCTACAACATCAATCAAAGCACTGCTCACTAATGCACCGGGGCTATTAATTGTCCGCCCCGGCACCAGAAAATGTAATTAGTACAAAGAAATTGGGGCACTGGCTACGCGTTGTACACCTTCATGTCAAAGGGGCTCTTCATCATTCTGCTATTTCTGTTCTGAGGCTTGTTCTGCAAGGATTTAGTTCTGTTAGCACGCCGAGAAAATGGTCCGTATGTATTAAAAAGATTGAAATAGCTTCCACTATACCATTTTGGCATACAAACTCGGTAACAGTAATTATACTTTAATTAGCCTTAACAAAGCATGTACAAGCACTTAAATCATAATGAACAAACCTAAACATACCTGGAGTTGTGTTTAGTTTCATTTACAGCCCTTTATTATTAGTCTACCCACATCTCCAAAGCTCAAAATGTTGAAGCAGTAGTTTTTTTTTAGCTTTTTAGCGTTTGTTCAGTAAAGATTAGCAAAGAATGAAACAAAACACAACTTCATGTGATTTTGAGAAGGAAACAACATTATAACAAGGATCAGAAAACAGCGTAAAAAAAAAACCTTTAAGGTGATCCTGGCTGAAATAAATAAGCCTGAAATAGTAATAGTATTGATCAAGCTATATTTTTTTCTAACTTGTTTGATTTTTTATTTTTTTTTTACCATATAAACTTGTTAATGGGTGGAATAAAAAAAAACAAAAAAACACTTATTCTGTTTTTTTTAAATGACCAACTACTAACTTGTTTTTGCATGTATTACCCTCTATTTATTAGATATAGTCAGTATTATAAAGTAACTGAATAATGTAGCAAAAATACACATTCTGAATTGTAATTTTGAGTATCTATATTCTGGTACAGCTATTTTTTCAATTGTGGTTTTCAGAATATAGTTACTGTACTTACCTATGTTAATAGAAATACCTGGAAGTGTGAGTATAGAAATATATAAAATTCAGCTCTTGCTTTGAGTGTGTATGTGTGATTTTTCTAATTAGACATACAATAATTAATGCATAGTAACAACAATAAAGTTTGTAATATTGTGTCACTATAATGTAATGCAACTCTGTGTAAATGTATTGTGAATGTAGTAACGGGATACTTTTCAGGTTAATTCAAAAGTAATAGCCCTGTACTTCAAAGGCACAAATAGCACAATTACAGTGGGTTATGAAGATGAGAGCAGAGATGCCTATATCCGTGACAGCATGTTAAAGCTCCAGCAGACAGGCCGTAATGATGAGTGCTGTTCAGCTTTGTGTCGGCTCTATCTGATTATAATAGCTCTTAGCGTAGACTAACCTCAATGCGTGGATTTATTCAGCCGTGCCTCGCCGTCGCCATCACCGCTTCTAAATCAGCCGGCCTAATTAGAAGCCGGACGGCGGTGAAACATACATTCGTCTCGCTAACAAGGCTCTCCCCCCCTCTCTCCTCTTTCTTCTCTTCCTCCTTCCCTTCTTTTTTTCTCTGTGATCTCGCAGCTGTACAGTTCAGTGGACTTCGGGAGAAAATGGCAGCTCGTCCATGAACACGTTACGCCCAACAGATTCTACTGGTGAGTCATTTTGTACCCACGCACATCCCTGCCCTATTTTTAACTTAAAGGAGCGACTCTACTGGTTTAACAAGGTGGATGCTATAGGGGTAAATACTGTATAGTGGTCTGCGAAACAAGCACATTAAAACATCTATATCTATAAACTCTAACCGAAATCTGTCCTTTCTGTTACATTAAACAGAAACACTATTTTCTCATCTGTATTATAATATAAACATGCACGGAGCTGTGTTTTGTTTCATTCACACATTTTACCTGCACATCTTGCATATTAAGCTCCTTTCTCAAACAGAAAATACTCTTTTCCACCTTACAGGAAGTCATCCACTGCGTTTTTAAGCTCCCTGCACCTTCACTAGAATAATTTGCATTATTTCAGCTCTGGAATTGCCAATCTCCACTCAACTAAATGCAAAAAAAAAAGCTTAACTTGAAAACTGCAGCTTCATGACGTCACAAGGTGGAAGAGGGAATTTTGTGCATTGAAGAAGTAGACAGAGTGATAATTTGGCGTTACTCAAACATGTGAATGAAGCAAAACACTGCAGGGATGTTTTTAATGACATTTTAACACGGCTTAAATCTCAAAAGTGTCAATATTGTGTATTATAGAAACTTTTAAAACCATAAAAAGAATCAAACAGAAACAGCTTTTTGTTTTTTTTTACAATACACATTTCATTTTAAAGAGACAAATCCTAGACTGTCGATGAGGAGTAAAAGTTAATCTGCAGGACTATGACATTTGGAGTGTTTAAAAGCCGAGGAATTACAGCTGAAAGTGCACATTTACAAAAAGCTGAACATGTGATCGACCAATATTGAATAAAAGCACTATTTGCATGCACTTCTAAGCCAGAATTTTGACTTTTGGAGAACCCTTTACTGCAGGAGCACAAAAGGGTAAAACAAACTTTTTCCAACTTGCGAAAAGCCGAAAGCAGCACTTTGACTCTGGTTTACTGAGCGATGCACGGACTGAGAGTGTATGCTCTGTTCTGAGTCACTGAGCAGCTCATATTAATGTGTGAAAGACTGGTGATGCTGCAAAAACTCCCTCTATTTTCCTCTTTTTCTAAAGTTTTCTCTCTTCTTCTTTAAACCTATCTTGTTTTCTCCGCTCCAACCTCACAACTCTCCGTCCCGCTCACTCCTTTAAGCGTTTCAATCTGTTTTTCTCTCTTTTTGTTATCTTTCTTCCTCTCATTTCTCTCTCTATCTCTCTATTTCTTCTCTTTTTTACCCTTTTTTCCTGTCCTCGCTGTCTCATTTTTCCCTGTCACTTACACCTTCCCCTACATCTCTTTTTCTCACTCACTCCTCATTAGTGTTTCTCAATCTCTTTCTTTTTTCTCTCTCTATCCTCTCCTCTTTTTCTATTCTGTGTCTCATTTTCTGTCTGTCACTCACGTCCCACCCCACATCTCTCCTCTTTGTTACCTCTCTCGCTCACTCCTCTAAGCTTCGCAATCTCACCCTTTTCTCTCCTTCTTTGTTTTGCTTCTCGGCTTTCTCAATCACCTCTTATTGTCTCTTTCGTCTAAGTTTCCCTCTCTCTCTTTTCTCCTCTTCTCCCACTCTCTCTACCTTCCTCCTTCTCCCTCCTTCTCCTGTCTTTCTGTGATAAAATCAGGCCGAGATGAATCGTCGCTTGTGGGATGCGCTCTGCATTCAGGCTGCTCAGACGCATATCCCTCCGCATCTCTCCAGCCGCATCTTGGCACATAAACTCCGAATCATTATATTTTTTATCTGTGGAAAAGCTGGTTTTCTCCCTCTGCCTCTGCTCAGATAAAACTACTGTATTGGAAGCTATGGCTAATAATGGGTTCGGGGCATCCCTGTCACTCCTCATCCCCTCTCCGTAAAAGTAAAAAAGTGCACGCTCATCGTAAATGTAAGAACACATCTTTTACGCTTAACTGCCCCTCCGAGGTGACCAGGGGCCCAGTGACTTATAATAATGGCTCGAGAGATCATGGATTCTAGCAATTCTGGCAGTTTCGACTGGTGAGTCATTTTGCACCCACACATATCCTCCATTTTTAACCTAAAGGGGCCATATAACGCTATTTTCTCATCTAAATTATAATTTTACTTCAAAAAACATTCCTGTAGTTGTGCTTTTCTTCATTGACACGCATATTTAGACCGAAAACACTCTGTTCCACCTTGTGACATCATGTGGCAATACAGGAAGTGCCCCATACACCTACATTAGAATCATATGGATGATTCAGCCCCGGATTGCCAATTATCAATCTCTACTGGAAACTCTTCATGACGTCACAGTGTGGAGCAGATCATTTTGAGCTTTGGAGATGTAGACAGACTAATAATAAATGATTACTCAAATGCAACAAAACCCAAGGACACAACGATAGCGTTCGTCTGTAGGAGCTAGAATTGCACTTCCAACCTGTAGGACCATAAATTCGGCCTCTCTCCGAATGATATTTATGTCGAGAGCAGGATTTGACCCATCAACCTTCAGACCAGTGCACAAACTGAGCTGTTACAAAAGATGAATTGAATTGGAAAGCAGAATTTTCGTTCACGTTCGTATGGGAGAGCATGAGGATTAGACCGAGTAGAAAAAATGTTTAAAGATGCAAAAAATCCAAGGCACTCACCGGTTGAAATAAAATGCCTTTATTAATTTACAGCATGTCAAAATGGACAAACTTTAAAAGGGGACAAACAGAATTCTGAGTGAACCATGTGAGTTAAATACAAGAAACCACCAATAGGGCGGCTCCACCTGGAAGAGAAGGTGTGGAGACTCACCTGTGGACACTACCTGAGACACTCCACCAGAGGGCAGTGTTAGAACCATGTGAAGGATGTATACAATCTATAAACACTCAAATGTGCACAAAAATACAGAAAAAATACATACAACTCAGTATAAAAGTCAGTAATAGACAATCAGTTATAAAAACACAGAGAAGTCCATATCTTCATTGAGGATATTTAGTTGCCTGTAATTTATAAATCCAGAAAGTTTCACATTGTTGAAGTTTTTGAATACGGTTTCCTTTACGTAAAGAGTCTGGTACATGATCAATACCATGAGCCTGCAGATTTGATGGATTACAGTTACGAAAGTCCAAAAAAGGGTAGTTTGTGTTGCCTGGAGCATATTTATGTCTTGCAGGCGCCTCTTGGTCATCCCAATGTAGAAGAGCTCACAGGCAGGACAAACAAGTCTGTAAATTACAAATTATGTTTTACAATTAATAAAATGTTTAATTATATATTATTTTTGTGAATGATGGTAGAAAGTAGAAAAAATGCCCTGAAACTGAATGTTAGTTACTGTAGATTACCATGGCGATGATCTTTCTAGCCTTTATTACACCTCGTTTCTTTCTACGACCGTCTCTGCCCACCTCCGCAGTCGCTTGCATAAATCAGCTTAATTCCAGGCATGAGTAAAGTACTTCAAGGACATCTAAACAGTGTCTGGCCTCGGTTACGTCCAGGCAGGTGTCCAGTTGGCTGCGTAAAGACAATGGCTTCATCTTCATTCCAAGAGATTTGAAATTTGGTCACAATGGAGGAGCAGGAGATCCCATCTGATCCACGGGCAGCAGAAAACAGGGCCCGGAGATTTCAGACAGAGATATCCTCACAGACAGAAGCAGGATGAGCCCACACTGCTCTGCTGCTGTGATCATGGGAAGACTGGGATTTTCAATGTATTTTTTTTATTTTTTTTATATATTTCTTGAATCTCTTTATCTTTATGGACATTATACAAAAATACATACAAAGAGGATGTTGCTTTTGGATATTGTATTCAGTATTGGAGGAAAATGTGCTTAAAAACTCATATTTCACCTCCTTTTTGCTAAAACTTTAATAAACCAGACTTAAAAAAAACTTTAAAAAATAAAATAAAATCCTTGTGTGCATTTCATCAAAATCTTGTTAGGTTAAAATACTGAATTGTTTGTCGATCAACCCCAGGATTAGATTTTAAATAACATTCTTATAAATTAAATAAATGCATACACGATTTAGAGTGGATATTGTATTCAGTATTTGAGGAAAATGTGCTTAAAAACTCATATTTCAGCTCCTTTTTTTGCTAAAACTTTAATAGATCAGACTTAGCATTAGACATAAAAAAAAAAAAAAAAAATTGTTAGGTTAAAGAATGAAACCTATGATGCTTATACATGCAACTTCAAGGCTTTAAGGGATGATCCGAACGCCCCTATGACAGAAAAAAATACATTTTGAGAAAACGTCCTTTGAAGTTACAAAGCCCCGTTTAAATCTAAAGACGCAAGTTGATTAAATTAAATATTAAAGCATCTTTTAGTGCAGAGAGGACAATTTTGTTGTTTCCGAGAGCTTTGCCGACAGCGTCTCACCTTCAATCAGTTCTTTTTTATACAGAAATGTACACTTGAATGAAAAGAGTGTGCATAGAAGGTATTTCAAATCCACAAGATTCCCCGAAAATGCTGAATTGTTTGTCGATCAACCCCAGGAATAGGTTTTAAATAATATTCTTATAAATGAAATAAATGCATACACGATTTAGAGTGATAAGCGTGCCAATGACGAGAAAATAACTTAATATTTAAACACTGTGGGGCTTTAAATGCTGTATATAGTTGCATGTAAATCCATATTAGAAAAGGTTGAGCAGACACATTCTCTTGTCTGTGTCGTATTGTATGTTCGCTCGTATGTGCATTGCTTGACATAACGGCGTGTGTCATTCCTCTCATACCTCGCTGCTCTTTTCTCCTTTAGGTCTGTGTTGGGTCTGGACAAGGAATCTGACCTCGTTCACATGGAGGCTCACACTCCAGACGGCAGTGAGTTCTTCTCCTACACCGGCGCACAAAAGATACGGCTAATGACTTGGTTTCTGAAGACCTGCATTCCGATAAAGACGCACACATACCAGAAAAGAAACGGCGCTAATTAACATTGTACACTGTGTTTGAATGTCAACTGTGCAAAGTTTTTCTATAAGCGACATAGGTGAAGCTCTTAATGCCACAGATAGCCGAGATTCAGTCTATGAAGCCATGTGAGCGACAGCCAGCACGGCCTATTTGCGGAGTAATCAAAGTGTAAGGCAACAGTGTATGCATCCAGGCAAATTAGCCAAAGAAAATGTCAAGGAATCAAAGCATGCTTTACCATGACACTAATAACGAAGCAGCCAACCACACGCCCATGAACTGTTCACTGCAACAACAAAAAAAAGGAGAAATAAAAATAAGAACTATAGCATGGTTTTAAATGGCTTGAATGCAGTGTTAACATTGTACACTGTGTTTGAATGTCAACTGTGCAAAGTTTTTCTATAAGCGACATAGGTGAAGCTCTTAATGCCACAGATAGCCGAGATTCAGTCTATGAAGCCATGTGAGCGACAGCCAGCACGGCCTATTTGCGGAGTAATCAAAGTGTAAGGCAACAGTGTATGCATCCAGGCAAATTAGCCAAAGAAAATGTCAAGGAATCAAAGCATGCTTTACCATGACACTAATAACGAAGCAGCCAACCACACGCCCATGAACTGTTCACTGCAACAACAAAAAAAGGAGAAATAAAAATAAGAACTATAGCATGGTTTTAAATGGCTTGAATGCAGTGCTGCCTGATGATGTAGTCTTAAATATAAGTAAGTTGAATAAACAGCTTAATAAGTGGAGTTTGGGTAATAAATACAGTTCTAGACTAATTATCTTAAGTGTCTCAAATGAGCTAAATTAATAAAGCCTCTTAGAAATTAAATTAGTCTTCAAGAGTCTTTAAAATATAGTCAGAATTGTATATATAAATATATTTTATAGTAACTGCATCATAATTAGCCTCAAGTTTTTTCTTAAATTCATGAAGAACTAGTTTATTAAGAATGGTTCAAGTTTATTACTTAATTAAAGTATTGTGGTTAGGAGTAAAGGTTACGGTATTAGTATAGTATAGTATGGTATAGTATAGTATAGTATGGTATAGTATGGTATGGAATGGTATAGTATAGTATGGTATAGTATAGTATGGTATGGTATAGTATAGTATAGTATGGTATAGTATAGTATAGTATAGTATAGTGTGGTATACTATAGTATGGTATAGTATGGTATGGTATAGTATGGTATAGTATAGTATAGTATAGTATAGTGTGGTATACTATAGTATGGTATAGTATGGTGTGGTATAGTATAGTATAGTATAGTATAGTATAGTATAGTGTGGTATAGTATAGTATAGTATAGTATAGTATAGTATAGTCATAAATCATCTGTTCTTTTTGTTGGACAAGAGCATTTTTTAGTCGCTTCCCATGTTTCGGCCACTCCCTGTAGCCTTCCTCAGAAATGTCACTGTCAGACAAGGGAAGCTTACACCCCCTACTGTCCGATGCCTTTTCCAGGACTGCATCCCGTCACGATTTACGCTCCTTGGACCTCGTTTTTGCAGCCATCGAGGCCTAAAGACAAGGTCCAAGGAGCATAAATTGCGACTGGTCAATACATGTAAAGCAGTTCCGCAAACTCTCCTGTCCACTGTAAAGTCTAAAAATGAAAACTCTAAGCTTGTAAGATTGTAAGTCGTTACTAAGTATGAAGTATTTTTTGAGCTTTAATTAATACTAGTAAGAGTTTTTGATAGTTTAGTTTGAAATAGGAAACACATCGATTAATGGGGTTCAAAATAACTCTTTTTTTTGCAGTGTACTGTAAGTTTTGCCGGTGACATTTTCTTGTATAGCATGAAGCAGGTAGCAGAGTGACTCATAAATCTTGTATTGGTGTTCTATGGCAGATGTTCAATACGTGACATGCCGTGCGCTGCTGTGCTCCGAGACCAACAGGGAGTATCCATTCCCCGGGTACGTCGACATCAACTCTTTGATCGTTCAGGATGACTACATTTTCATTCAGGTAGGTCGCTCTCTGCTCTGTGTGTGGCTACGGGGGCTTCTGTGGCATGGAAATGAAGGCTGAGTTTCTTAAGGTTTATTAGATTTAAAATTAGACAAACTTTATTAATCCGCAACGGAAATTATTTAGACACAGTAGCTCACACATCATGGTAATAAGTTTTAAGTAAGTAGCAAAAATAGTAAGAGGCAGGTGACAAATAAGACATAATTATGGAAATGTGTATCTACAAGTAAAAATAAATTATCAAAATATAATGTAGTAATACAAATAAATCTCAGCTATATACAAGAGATCATAAGAAAAAACAGCACAAAGACGATATAATGATTGACAGGACATAGAGTTATTTATTACATAGGGATTAAGGGTTTTAAAGGACATTGTCTAAGAATTGATTACTACAATATTCATTAATTGTAGCCCTATAATACCTCAAAAGTATACCTGGAGTTGAGTTGTGCTTTATTCACACATTTTTTGGAGAACACGTTTGGGTAATATTTTATTATTAGTCTGTCTGCATCTACAAAGCTGAAAATGCGATGTTTCACCTTGTGATGTCATGAAGCAGTGGTTTTCACGTTAACATGCAGCTACCTTTTAACTTTTGAAGAGATTGGATGGACAGTGCGGAAATTATCCAAATGATTTTAGTGAAAGTTTAAAAACAGAAGTGAGTTTAAAAAAGGAACACTTCCTGTATTACCACATGACATCACAAGGTGGAACAGAGTCTTGAGAACTCTAAATATGCAAGGTTTGTGTGTTGAACATGTGTGGATGGAAAAAAAAAACACAACTCCTGGTATGTTTCTGATGAGGAATCAGCATTATAACTAATAGTGGCTCCACTGAGCAAGAAGGTTAGTTAGCTTGTTTGATAGAGCTGCTCTGACGGGCTCACCTTGGTTACACTCAAACAAAGTAGTTTGACGGCGACTCTTCCCCAGTGTTTCAGTGCTTGACTCGGCATCAGCTTCGTTAAGTGATGCTTTGCGTTTAGATGATACTTGAGACCGGTAGATCTCCTACAGTAAACTAATTCCACATTGCATAAAGTGCAAACAACCTTAGACTTGTCGATGTCTCCATTGGGAAGCTTTTTAAAAATGAATTTTCCCTGAAGCAAACCCAATGGCTTCGTAGCTGCATCCATGTTGGCGTGTGTTGTTTGTTCTGGTATTTCACAGGAGCTACAGGTTAGAAAACTCGTTGCCCTCTACAGTGCAATTCGGCGAGGTACATCCACGCTAAAGGTGAAAGGCATCATAGTTCACTTAATATAGACCCGGCTCCCTTCCCAACTTTGAGAATAGATTAACAGTGATATTTTTTATGTCACCCGATAAGAGTCCCACATTAACGCCGATAACGGCGCACCACTAACTATAACAAAGATCAGAAAATAACATTATATAGGCCCTTTAATGCTGATTGGCCACACATATTTGACTCCTTGTTTTGGTCATCTTAACAAATAAATTGTTGGTAGTATAAAGGCCATACATTGCTATATGGAGACAAAAAAAGACAAACAACATTCATGGTCTAATAGCAAAAGATTTCCTGGATGGTGCAAAGAACAACCCAACTCTTTTAATCGATTTCATACGCGCAAGTTCAAAATTGAGACGAATCAAGTTGTGAGCTTATACCGTCAAAACAAACCCACACACGATGGAGGGGTGGAGCAGTGATCGATGCGGGGGAACCACAAGCACTTTGAACTTTAAGAGGAATTGGTAAGATTGATTTCTTTTTTTTTTCTCCTCCGTCCCTATCAGGCTCTGTGGAGTGTGGCGCATACGTGCAGTAGAGATGTTGACGGAAGAATGAGGAAGGTTAGGGTTGAGTGCTTTAGTCTACCATAGCTACTCGGAGGAGGTCATACAGGACAGAGGGCCCTTTGCGCAACAACTCTATTTTATTGTTGTATGTGCGGTGAGGGAAGTGGGTTTGAAAGTTCACTCGCAGATCACCATTATTCCAGTCTGTGCAGTTAAATGCAAGAGAATGGGATCAGTGAATGCACCAGTGGATCAGTAGTGGTGACTGAATGATGGCTAAAAAGCAAGACAAAAAACAACTAGCTTTTCTGAATACTGCTTATCTCCATGGATATAATTTTGCTTTCTCATCTGAGAGACGTTCCTGCTGTATTTTACTGGGTTATTTAAGCAATAATGACCCCTATTAATGAAGAAATACAGATTTATTTTTTTTAATTCCATAGTTTACAAGCAATAACATCTACAAGGAGACAACCAAGAAGTCCACCCTCCATCTTAGAGGTGCACGTTTGAATGGTGGAGGATGCATGTCTTCATTGTTTTGCTGGGAATGTTCAGCAGTATTGCATTAAACAAATACTGCATTAAAACAAGTGGAGGATGCATGTCTTCATTGTTTTGCCGGGGATGTTCTGCAGTATTGCATTAAACAAATATATCTTGCATTTATTCAGTTAAATTAAATGGCGTACTGTAGAACATTCAAGGAAACAACACGTCTATATGGAGTCAAGCAGAAGGCGTGAATGCTCTACCAGAAAAGTCACACAATGCACCTTTTAAATATTATTGTGAAAAATATGTAATTGTACAGGATCTATACTTTATATATAGGCCCTTTACTACTGCTGTTAGTCATTCAAGAACCCAACCACTTCCTACAGTTACTTTATTTTTACAGCCAAAATATACAATTGCATAAAATCAAATCATTAATTATTCTTTGTTATCAATAAAGCAAACTCCTGAAGCCTCACTCATAAAGAGCTTTTTGCCAACTTTATGTAGGCTGGATTTAAATGTGAAACCTCATTTGCACATTACTAAAGTGCGTAATATTCAAAGTGACGATGAAATGCATTCCAAAAGCTGTTACTCAGCACCACAAGATTACCGTTTGTGCCACTCAAACGATGATTAATCAGGCAGCAATGTGCAAATGTACGCTGTTTCTCAAATAATATGACCCCTTGTTACAGCACAGAGGGTTTGCCGCTCTGTTCGTTTACTAATCTGCAAAACAGTGTGGTTGTTTAAGTGCAATGTGAGACAGGCCTCTTTAGGGATTCATTCTATTTTCTAAAATAAGCAAATATATACAAATAAGTAATAATAATAATTACCCAAACTGCAGCTGTAAAGATCTTGCAAAAGTTTGTTAGATTTTAGACATTACAATACGCACCCGACTAGACAACATCAGCTTTGAGAACTAAATATTTGGCTGCAGACGAATGCCAAACTTATCCTCATTTATTTTTCGTCTGTAAGTGGCCATAAAAATCATAAACATCACTGGTTGAGCAGTTAGATCCACTGACCCACAGGTTGGCAGGTGTGATTCCAGCTCCCACAGATGAATGCTGTTGTTGTGTCCTTTGGCAAGACACTTAGCATACCTCTCCCCTGTATGAATGTGTGTGTGAATCGGTGAGTGGTTCCTTGTTATAAAGCACTCGCCTTGAAGGTAGAAAAGTGCTATAGAAAAATGTGACCATTTACCATTTGTCAAAGCCAGAGGCAAATTACATAGCAACCTTAACAACCGTCCTTCTTTTACCATTTGAAAATGAGATTTTTAAAGGTTAGATATAGATGCAAAATTTACTCCTGTGTGCTTTTAGCCATGATATAATGTTTCTATCTAATCAAAAACAATCCCCAAGTTGCATTTTATTCCATTCACAAATGTTTGAGTAATCATTAGGCCCTCACACCTCAAAATGCTCTTTTCTATGTTATGATGTAATGAAACTGCAGTTTTCAAGTTAACAGCATCTTTCACCTTCGGCAGATCGGCATTTCCAGGGCTGAAATAATCAAAGTAGTAGTGAAGTGGTGAAGGTGTAAGTGTAGTTTAAAAACACAGTGGAGCACATTTGAACATAGCATTTTGTGTTTGAGAGAAGAACTCAGTCTAAATATGCAAATTTTATGTGTTAAATCTGTGTAAATGGAACATGCACAACTCCAGTCATGTTTTTGATGAGTAAACAATATTATAACCGATAAAAAGCATAATATGGGCTCTTTAACCATGATGAAGAAAGATTACACATTTCTTGTATTAGTTCGTCAAAAGATTCTCACCCTTCTCAGTCCATAATGTTATTCTTGATCGCTGTAACATATTGAACACATATCGACTGTCCCCCTTCTCAAAAGACGGCCACCGGTTGCTTTTGAAGGTTTTAATGAATTTCCTGTCCAGTTTGATGAGTGTGAGTTGCCATGGGATCTCACTTGGCTGTGTATTTGTGGATCAAGTGCTGCACCTTCAGGCTAATGACAATTCTCCACAGCGACCACCCATGCGCCGCTTTGTGCTGCATAAGCTAACACCTAACCACATTCGAATGTTTGCGAACGGGTCTGGACCAATAAAGGACCACTTCTTTTTTTTTTTTTTTTTTTCTTTCTCGGGGAACGGTAGAGGCGCGGTTAGGCAACGTAAAGATTTCTCCTGACAAAGAATAATGAGACTATTGATCGTCCTACAAGATATTTACCAAAGTCTATTTTGAAACCACCAAGAGCATTGACACCTGAGAGAGGGCAGCACCTTCTGAATGCAAGCCAAGAGACCTCAATTCACTGGGTCTGTCTGGGAGGGAAATGCTACTCGGTGGAAATCTAGCCTTAAAGAGTGACCAGAATTAAACGCATTATGTGTCCAGATTTTAACATTTTTGAATAGAACAATGATGTCAGTGCATTTTAATGTCATGATGCTTCTTTTAAAGGTTGTAAATTGACTCTTGTGAGCTTACAGTCATGTTAGAATGTTTGTTTCCTCCTCAAAAACATACCTGGAGTTGTTTTTTGTTTCATTCATACATCTTTAAGCAGTGCTGAAATTATCCAGTTGATTTTAGTGAAAGTTTAAAAACAGAAGTGAGTTTAAAAAAGGAACACCTCCTGTATTACCACATGACATCATAAGGTGGAACAGAGTCTTCAGAACTCTAAATATGCAAGGTTTGTCTGTTAGACATGTGTGGATGAAAAAAAAAAACAAACAAACACACAACTCCAGATATGTTTCTGACGAGGAAACAGCATTATAACTAATAGTGGGCATAGATTAATTTTGTAAATCTAGATTAATCTCAATGCCGGTTTTTGATTAATCTAGATTAATCTAGATTAACGCAGATGGGTCGGTAGCTAGTGGCAATCCATTGAGCAAGAACATTAGTTAGCTTGTCTGATAGATTTTAACTTTTGTGAATAGAACAATGATGTCAGTGCATTTTAATTTCATGACGCTTCTTTTAAAGGTTGTAAATTGACTCTTGTGAGCTTACAGTCATATTAGAATGTTGTTTCCTCCTCAAAAACATACCTGGAGTTGTTTTTTGTTTCATTCACACATCTTTAAGCAGCCCTTTATTATTAATCTGTCTACATCTTATCTACATTGTGATGTCATGTAGTCGTAATTTTCAGGTTAATGCCTAGAATTTACCTTTTGTTTAGTAGAGACGGGCAGTGTCTGGACTGAAATTATCCAAATGACCCTGGTAAAAAACACAGTGGGCCTGTAGTACCACATTGCATCACAAAGTAGAACAGTAGAAACCTAAATATGCCAGGTTTCTGATGAGGAAACAACATTATAATATAGATCAGAAGAACATACGAACTGAATATATTTTTTGATGTTTTGCAGGTGCCGACCTCTGGACGAGCCACCTACTACGTATCTTACAAAAGAGAACAGTTTATACAAATCAAACTGCCAAAATATTCACTTCCAAAGGTATGTCAATGAAATATTAACACAAATTATATTGCTACTAATGCCGATGGATGCAAAATCTTGTGATGCCATTAAAACTGTATATATATAAATGGACATAGCTAACCTGTTAGCCTTTGCTTTCCAAACAGGAAGTGACTCAGTTGATTTTATATTAAAATTGGCACCCCTCTCTCTGTAACTGCTGCTGTCAGGCTCATCATCCTGATCTTAAAATGTTCATATCAACCCAATCTATTTTTATTTCACAATTTTGTCTGTAAATCAAGATATGAACGTTAATAACAGTCAAGTTTGATTGCTAAACCAGTTCTCCAAACTCGTCGCTATAACCGCAGCCTCAATGAGCTTCACTTGACTGGAGCCAAATGCTATGGATGACGTCACACTCTCTCAGTCCTCTTTTTATACAGTCCATTTTTAAAACATATTAATCTGAAGGTTTATTTTTTATTACAAAATGGTCAAGGTTTATAGTGAGATTATATATATAAAAAAATACAAATTTTCTGAAAATAAACTTTAGATATAGAGCTATATACTTCCTGGCGCTGACCATGGTGCTGAATTGTAATTCGTGGAGATTCTTAAAAAGAGCAATTTGGTTGATCATCTGAATAATTGCGTGGACATGCGTCGCCTATCTGTACACACATTCACTCCTGCATTTAGTTGTAGTACCTTCATTTTACGACTTAATGTGCCTTGCCAATAATTACACAGTAAACTCCCACACCCTCTCAACTTTAATGCGCTCCCCAATGACGAGCACTACGCAGTAACTTTTCACTTTTCAAACATTATAGACAATTTTATGCATTTCCAACTTCTTAGAACTAATTGGCAGCAACATTCGCATGCACAAACCATCTTATCTCTTACACTTAATGACATGTTTAAGTACCCAGCATATTAATGGTTTAAGTATTTGGGTTTTCAGGGTGATTTGGTGCTTATCGCTCTGGAATAATTTATGCACATTCATTTAAAAAGTCCATTAGTTCCTAGACACTTTATTAGCATTTTTATATTTCATTACTTGTTAATTGCTGTCCATAGACTCGCTGTATGTCAGATTTACAGTGCGTGACCGCTCCCGTAGGGTCAGTATGTTGCAATCTATCGACTTTATGGCTTTTGCTATAACTTTTTGTAATTGATGTTCTCTTGATCTCGCGTAGGATTTGCACATTGTGAGCACAGACGAGAAGCAGGTTTTCGCAGCGGTGCAAGAGTGGAACCAGAACGACACGTACAACCTCTACTTATCCGACACGAGGGGGATCTACTTCACTCTGGCCATGGAGAACGTCAAGACCACCAGAGGACTCGGGGGCAACCAAAACCTGGATCTGTATGAGGTACTAAAAAGTTAATCAATCAGCTAATCAGACAGAGAAGGGGTCTGGAATACCCACAGTTTAGCATTAAAAGTCTATATCACGCAAAGTTGATTCTTGTGAGTTTTAAGCTATGCTATAATGTTGTTACCTGCTCAAAAACATACCTGGAGATGTGTTTTATTTCATTCACACGTCTGAGTAAAACTTTATTACTGTCTACATCTACCAAGCTCAAAATATGAGGTCATGAAGTGCTAGTTTTCAAGTTAACAACTCTTTTTATTTTTAGTTCAGTTGAGATTGGTAATTCCAGGGCTGAGATATTTCAAATAATTCAACTATATGGAGTTTAAAAACACAGTGGAGCAGATTGGCAATTCCAGGACTGAAATGATCCAAATTATGCATTAACCCATGACGTTCAAGGAGGTGTTTTCAGCTTGAAGAACCAAATATCCAGGTATGTTTATGATGCAGAATCGCCTTTTGAAGCTATCATTCTTGCATTTATTTTATTGCAGGTGTTTTATTGCTCAGAAATACAGTAAAAAACATACGATATGATTTGATAAGGGATCGCCTCTCCACAGATCTGACATTTAACAGAGCAGATAGTGCCACCTGCTGCTGCTACTACAGTAATCTTAAAGTTGGCGCTTTGGTCCCAGCTCCTGACAATGCTACTGCACCTGAGTCCATGTAGTATAAGGGTGATCGATAATATCTACATTTTAATGGGGGTTATCCCAATGATGGCACTCAGGCGATGAGTTGGCGTACCATCAGAAATAAGCTAAAATGTACCTATAAATGCTGTGGCGGATGTTCAAGTGAGACTCACATAAAATGATTAAACACAAGGCCTGAAATATGACTTTATATAATATTATGACTAAAAGATTTCATTGCAAATTTGAGTTTATGGCTCAGTTTGCTGGTGGATGTGAGTGACTGAGATAGGTGGGAGTTGGAGGCACAGGTAGGCACAAACTGACAGCCACTGAGTCTGACTAAGGAATTCATTATTTCATGAAAACGGTTTATAAAACATTTTCTCTGTATAACATTTCTAGAATTGCAACTAAATGACTTTGAATCTATAGCTCTCTACATGACTTTTTATTGAATTAATTATAACAAATAACAGTTTAAAAGATTGTTTTTCCTCAGAACACTACAGTTTATTCTGTGAAATAGTACTTGTTAAGTCACTTGTTTGGACATGTTTAGTCCTCAATTAAGCCCATTTTAGTCCTGAGGTTGTTTGCCAATCAAAAACATACCCGGAGTTGTGTATAGTTTTATTCATACATGTTTAACACA
>JACN01076263.1:0-12199 GCA_000787155.1 Scartelaos histophorus | reverse complement strand
AAGAAAAGAAAAGAAAAGAAAAGAATAATAATATATAATTGCCAAACTATTCCAAATGTATGACTTGTGTTACCTGTATTGTGAAGGAGGACTCTGCTCTGAGAGGAGGGGTCCCAGAGTCAGTTGCCATCACCCTCAGGTCATACGAATCCCGCTCTTCTCTGTCCAACATCTGGTCCACGTAGATCAGGTAGATGATGCTGTCTTTAGTGGTCAGAGCAAACTTCCCGTCTCCGCCCTCCAGGGACACATTGACGTTGGCGTACTCTCCATAGTCCGGGTCAGTGACGGAGATGCGGGCCACGTACTGTCCGGGCTGGGCCCCCTCCGAGATCCGGGGAGAGCCGTCCTCGCTCAGGAAGATGATGGTCATGGTGGGCTGGTTGTCGTTGTAGTCGCGAACATGGATGGTCACAAATGCATTAGTCACCTGCGGAACAAAATACAGTATCAACAGAAAAATGTAAGGATTACATTTAAATCAAACCAATTGTACACCAGGATTAAGATAAGGGTGTGCTCATATTTGTCCTGGTTTGGTCCTGGTTTGAGCCCATTTTGAGTCCTGATGTAGACTTTAGTTCTTTTCTAGTCCTGGTTTAGTCCAGTTTAGTTCAGGTTTGTATGTGAAAGCACCTTAAGGCTGAAACCATTACAAAACCATGTCTAAAGGAATCGACCAGATATAAAGCAGTATTAAATTAAGACTCAGAAATAGATAGCAGGACAATACAGAAGGACAAAAACCGAGGTTTAGTTTTGAGTTTAGTCTCAGTTTTGATGAGATGTGTATGTGTTAACACAGACAAATTAACATTAACATTAATTTATCACATAATCAAGTCTAAACTTGGATGTTATGGTTTATGCCCAGTTTAAACTAAACCTGAAGACCTCTTCAAAGTACCACACTGTGTTATGTATAAACAGTTTAATAAATTCCGCTAGAGTTACCTCCGGGTGGCTGGCATTGTCCCGCGCCTGCACCACCAGCTCATGCACTCTCTTGAGTTCATAGTCCAGGGGTCTGTTCAGTGCGATGACTCCAGACTTCATGTCCATCACAAAGTATCTGTCTGGGTCACTCTGACGACGGTTTATTTCATACAGCACCAGCCCATTGTCTCCTTCATCCTCATCTGTGGCAAATACCTACAGGTACAAAACAAATTATGCCACTTACAATATAACTTACAACGTACAATATAGAAAAAGAAAAAAGTGAAATATGCTACATTTTAATGTACCGTCGAGCTGCAGAAAGAGCTGATTAAAATAAAACAAAGCAGCATAACCTTTCAAAAGGATAGTGATATTTCTGCTCTTTTACCACCCATGGTTTTTGTCAACTGGACATTGGACATTGGACTGTGGTCCCCCAACCTGATGGTCAGAAGATCAATTCCTGCTCAGACCAAGTTCTGTCAGTGAGTCCTGAGGCAAGACACTTCACCCACCTTGCGTAGTATTAAAGTGGTGTGTGCATGGATAAAAAGTGGTCAGAGAGGGACTTTTGCTACAATATCTTATGTATATTTATGTGTACATTTTTGCTAATATTACCCAATGTCTATACATGAATGTAAACCCCAATACTAACCTGTAGGATGCTGCTTCCTTGTTGAAGGCTTTCAGAGATGATCGCATGGTACCGACTTTGGTTAAAAACGGGTGCATGATCATTGATATCTGTTACGGTCACTTCTAGAGTCATAGATCCCATTCTTTTGGGTGTCCCTCCATCATACGCCTCCAAAACCAGGGTGTATGCCGACCGCTTCTCCCTGTCCAGTGGTCCATTGACCACTAGGTCCAAGTTCAACACTTTGTTCGTACTTCTCTTGGTCTCCAGTCTAAAGGCTTGGCCCATATTGCCTTCTCTGATGGTGTAACCTTGTGTTGTTAGTTGGTCCTTGTCTGCATCCAAAGCAGGCTCTAGGTGGAATCTTGTCCCGACCTGCGTATGCTCAGGTATTTTGAGAGATGCTTTCTTTTTGGCAAACACCGGTGCATGGTCGTTGATGTCATTGACTGTAATGGAAACTTCAATAGTCGTTCCCGTCATAGTCACAGCAATGAAGCTATAGTGGTCTCTTTGTTCTCTATCAAGACTCTTCGCCGTAGTGATAATGCCTGTAGTTTCGTCAATGTAAAGATCGCTGCCTACACCGGTCCCCTCGTGATCTGAAATGAAGTAAAGAGTGGCTGTTTCTCCAGGAGGTAAACCAGCACTTATGTCGCCAACTATTGTCCCCGCTGGCTGCTCTTCATCAAGCTGTAACTCCAGTGCCCCAAACACCGCTGTGCTCTGGACAAGGACAAGTACGACATAGAGATAAACTAGTGTGTTCCTCCACCTCCAGAGACCCGGGCTCACAGGGGGCCGACTGACCCACCACCGCAGTCCTGACCCTGCACTTGTTATCTGCATGGCTGGGTCCTGTTACACCTGTAAGAGACACACAAAGAGAAGTAAAAATAAGTTAGTTATATGATTTCAGTACTACACATTTTGAGATCTAAATGTGTTTGTAAATTTCTTTTCAATACGGATTTGAAATAATTAGTCTTACAATGGATCTAAATTATTCAGGAAATTTCTTCTCAACACAGAATTGTAATAATGAGCCTTACAATAGAACATAAAAATACATTATACATTATTAAGAATGTTATTTCATTGCAGTATCACATCTCAAAAGCAAAGCGTGGCAAGATGAAGCCCAACATAATATGCTTTTAATACTATCTGTAACTATTGCACTGTTACAGCTAAAACTATTCATTAAGATTGCATTCCTTCACAGCATCATTTAGAGTGTGGGGTCAGACTACCCAGATTGCACATTACAGACACTTTACACTGAAAGTTTCAACTTTGTCCTCATAAAAAGTTTTATTTTGGACAGAACTCCCGGGCTGCTGGATCAAACATTTAAAAGTATGAAACGGCCCAGATCTGTCCACTATCCAGACTGGATTTAAAAGGCTCTAAAGACACATCCATAAACATACGTAACAAAAAATATGCTCTATCCACCAGGTGAGAACACATTTAATGGGGAAAGTCACACTGAACTCCGAACAAAAACAATTAACATGACAGAAACTTGTATCAAGATTTAGGGCTTTTATTTCCACTATAGAATAAATGATTACACACTTATACACATGAGGAATGCATGGGAAAATAGGCCTATAGCTGCTGCAGAATAGGTTTTATGGGAATAGTTGTCATCTAAAACTGCAAGTTCAGAGCCCACGTTCCCAAAAACTTAAATCAAGCTTGAAATGAAATAATAGTATTTCCCCCTTGTTAATGTTAAATCAGTCTTATCACTTATAGACTTGATTAGAAACTGCTGCCTGTGAATCAACTGTCTAAAAGTACTTTTTTATTTAGGCCAATGTCATCTTGTTAACAACTTGTCATGTTGAATTGAACAGGTTTTAAAATCCACTTTTTAGCACAATAGCAACATCTGGAACTTTTAGCATGTTCAAACAAACAGCAGTAATTATTTGCAAATGGAATCTGACCAAAGTTCAACTACTATACAGTAAAAATGAAAATTCTTCACATAAATACGCTCAAAAGTCTGCAACCCTGCGAAACTCTCACGATATGCAATATGCTCTCACGTTGCTTCTTGATTGGGTGCGCAAATATTTATAATACACTCAAAATGAGAACAACTGTTTATGCATATCGCTTGGGTATTTATAATGGAAGATTAATTGGGCACATAATTCTGCATAACATCCCACAATATGGAGGACCGCTAAAAGTCATTTATCATCATTTACTAACTGAAAGACGCATATTTTCAACAAACTTCGTTGTCGATAATAATATCAGTACCTCAACTTTATGGAATGTGACTGTCTATTAGCTGATATCTGTGGCTCAGTATCAAAGCTTCACATGTGCAGTACAGGCAGTGGGCCAGTAGCAGAGATAGCAGCAGGATGAGGATAGATGAAGGGTGTTGGTCATTGCTTATACTCCGTTCAGACAATCACTCCCCCAGTGACTGTATTCTGTGCACAGTAAACTTTAGGAATGCCAAGAAAGAGAGAGATGGAGGACAGAGAGAGCTGGATATTTAGCTGCACTGTTGACATATATTGGTATAAGCACATTTACTTGGATTTGGGTAGAAGTGACATTATTGGCAAGTTGGAAACGCAGTGCAAATAGTGTGAGAGAGATCTTCTGTATTGAATGTAATGATGTTCTGCAATATTGCTTCAGTACATAGCCCGTGCAGTAACAGTACATTGGAAATACTTTTCTTGGTCCAAGCAAAATCCAACGTTTTGGCCCTAGCACTTTCCAGCACTCACATTTCCTCGAAATAAAAATAAAACAATTACCAGTTTCTCGCTCCAATATTTGAAATAAGTTATCCTAGTTTGATCAAATCTGAACACAAATCAAAAGAGTACTCCACAGTTAGCTAGTGTACATCAACAAGTAATCACCATTGGGTTCAAAGTGATAAATTTACACGCTGGTCATAGCAATTATAAATTCAAACAATACTCTGTCTTTTAAATCTAGAAAAATGCTCAAAATGGCGTCAATAAACAGGAAGTCATAACTAACACTTGTATTACAACCACTGGAAGAATGCAAATTTAGTTAGATTTACGTTTTGCCCTTTAATCCCTGCAGACTTATTAGCCGCTATGTAACCCACAAAGGTAAATATAGTACATTTCTTTATTTCCGCATCCATTTTTCTTTCTTCTGACCCCAGCCTCCTGCAGTAGTTTACGAGGCCTGTGAGGAGGAAAGATTAATAAAGTCTACAGCTCCTATGGGACGCTGGGGGACACCGATACAGGTCCTGCTGCTGGATGGGGTGAAGGGTGCTCTGACCTCCACATCTGGTCTAGACGGGACTCCTACACTAAAGCGAGGGGAGAAGAAGAGGAGAGATTGGACTCGTCTGGAAACACACCCTGTATTGTTTGTAGTATTTGTGTTTGTGGCGCTGTCTGACTGGGGGAACAGACTGGGAGGAGGTGAGTGAATACATTTGGTGTTTTATGTTGGAAAGAACGAAGACTTCATGGTGATGTGAGGGGAAAGTCTGTTTGGGTCTACGGAGATTACGCTTTGACGAGTTAAAGAGCAGGCCAGGAATATAGAGAACAATAGAGCAATGCAAAAGTAAACAGGGGAAATTTTAGTCGGCAAATTCAAAACATATTCCCACAAAATTCCCAATTCCCAAGGTAACTAGTGTAAAATGTATCTTAACTCAGACTGACAATACTGCTTTATGGCTTCATCTTAAAGCGCACTTGCTTTTTAACAACGATCGAATATAAAGTAACTTCTTTATCATTAAAGGCGGCGTTTAACTATAGCATTAAAGATTCCACATTATGCTAAACTGACTCTTTATCAAAAACATACCAGGAGTTGTGTTTTGTTTCATTCTTGCATGTTTAAGTAACTCTTTATTATAAGTTTGTCTACATCTCTAAGGCTCAAAACACCCTGTTCCACCTTGTGATGTCATATTGCAGTAGTTTTCAACTTAACATCGACTTTTTACCTTTAGTTCAGTAGAGATGGACTATTCCAGAGCTGAAATCTCTCAAATGATTCTAGAAACACTGTGAAGCTCTTGTATTACACTGTATTAAAATATGACATCTCAAGGTGGAACAGAGTGTTTTCTATGGGTTTGTATGACTGAAACAAAACACAACTCCAGGTTTGTTTGTGATAAGGAATCAACATTATAACATAGATCAGAACATAGTGTAATATGGGCTCTTTAAACTCATATATCTCCATAAATACCCAAGTTACAGATCAGATCAGTAACAAGAACAGTCCATTTTTTTGTTTTTTTTAGCAATGAAATTGACTAAATGCAAGATAAATTAGTTTAATGCCAAAAATCCAAGTAAAGCATTAACATATCCTTGGAAAGAAACAGGCAGCCGACCCTGTACCTTACTTACTGAACCTTTGAAATCAAAAGTTAAACAGTTGTTGTTTTTTTAATCAATATAATTTTAACAGTGAGTTAGCAATATCCAAGCTTTTTTGGAACAGTTGGGTTTGTACAATCAGTTGACTGATTAATGCTCCTGGCGATATCTCCACATTGTCATCGAAGAGTTTTGTTTTATGGATGTGCGAGTGATTTGATTAGAATATAACATGAACAGCTCTCTGCCCAGAATGTGTGTAATGTCTGTAGCTTTGAGTGGGAGTGAATGGTTGTATTGATGAATGCATCGCACGGCTGCCATCTGTCTCTGCCAATGAACAGTCTGCCATGACGTCACCCATTCTTCACTAGCACCGTTATGCACAGGACTTGAAACAATGGGCTGGTGTGGAGCAGAGTGAGAGCTGAAAAGATCCTGATGAAAACCGGGCTGGGGTTTAAATACTTTTCCTAATACGCTCAAATAGTCTGGTGATCTTAGGGAAGACAATACATTTCTTTGAGCTTATATGTCATAATTTGAATTTAATTAGTTTTAAAGATGCTTTAAAGAGGCAAGATATAGCAATGTGCTTCTTTTAAGAGTTCATAATTCACTGTTATTGGTTAAATGTGCATGTGAATCACTCATGAGTATGACTAGGTGAAGTAGACTAGACAAGATACATTAAATAACTGTTATATCATCAACCAATCTCTAATAATAGGGCTTCATATTAGACAAATCAGATCATGTCCAGAACAGAATAAAATAAATACACTGTCTATCATTTAAATTGTCTATAATTTAAAAAGTCCATCAGTTAAATTGCTTTATAAATAAAAGGGTCATACAAGATAATCTCCCATGCATGATTTCTATAGCCTTTAGCTACTACGCACCCACTCCTCTGAAGCACTAAATAACTTTAATATGTTACTGTGCACACCTGCAGAACATGTGTGCGTACAGCCCGTGACATCATCATTGTGCGACCACACAGACCCACACCAGTCTGGGCTCCAGCAAGTCTCACCCACACTATATCTGGCATTGCACCCCCATAATCTCCTCCACTGCACATAACCTCAAAGCCTCAAAGACACACGCTTCCACTCTAAGAGCCTTAACCATATAATAGCAAACCTACTGTTTTCTATAGGATGGGACTATTTGAACTCGTGTTTTCTAAGTGTGTGCAAATGTCTGTGTAAAGACTGGAGAAAGCTTGCACAAAGCCAACAACAAAGAAGAGCAAAATTGTACTCGACTAGATGTGCAAAAACATTTCACAGCTCATAGTAACCGAAACCACCACAAACTTAAAGTCTTGTTAAAGCCATCTGATACTTCCAAAGCTCACACAATTATTTGGATCCTGCACAAACTATGTATACAGACAGTACTAAGCAACAGTGTCATCCAGTTAAAACAGTCACCTCACCCCATACTATTCAAAATCCTTTTAATTCTGACAAAAAATATACAGTTAAACACCAGAAGAAATAAAGGTCAGCATACACATCCCAGTATGCACAAAAAATAAAACAAACATTGTCACAAAGGGGGCAAAAAGGTACACATTTACAAAATATACCAACAGAAAGAAACCAACAGAAAAGTACTTCAGCACTATAAACAAAGGAACCAAGTACTTTTACTTTGTTACATTCCACCAGTGTTTCCTATCCATTCTGTGTCTGCCCCTCCCTCTTCCCTCTAATGGTTTTAGCAGACAGCTCTGGGCACACCACACTAGCCTTATCCAAGCCAAAACGGACCAAAAGAGTCACGCAGTTCCAGCCAAAATGGCCACTGCAGCCGGCCTCGTCTCGATAGGTTTCCTGTTCTTTTCCAGGACAAAGCGCAGAGGAGCGGTGCATTTCAGCTTTAGTTTCTCAGCGGTTAAGAGGTCTGGCACTGCATTTACAGATCAGCCCGTAGACACACATGCGCGCCTCTAACTGCTGCTGTGTCGAGGAGAACACAGGCCGGGCATCTGATTGACACAGGAGTAAGACAGACTCATAGTGGAAGACAAACACCGCAGATTCTTTAAAAGTGATTTCAAAACAGCCTGTGCTTTAAAGTGCACAATGTAATGTTTGTGGGAAAGGGTCGGCCAATTGATCGTCTTCATGGAGATGTTACTGCTAACTGGAATATTCCACAGTATGGCATCAAACTCATCTCCATGGAGACAAGCAAGGGACTGTCACAAATGTGGAGATGGTAAGAATGCATATTTCCCATGGCATTTTTTTAGGTAACTAAATGAATGCAAGTTTAAAGCCATACTGTTGAACATACTAGTCAAAGCTATAACATCTCCATGGAGATAAGGTGCACCTTCCACTAGAAAAGTTACATAGTGCACCTTTAAAGTAATTTGGCATACTCTTTACACCCCTTTAACAACTATATACTTGGAAAAAGACATTTTAATCACCATCTAATTTCCATTTTTCCATAATAAACTTATTATGACTCAAACTTTTTATGATTTTTTTTTCTTTTTACTTTGACCAATATGCAAGTAAGTAGAAAAGATAATATAGTTTAAAGTCTGTGCTGAAATGCATCTAGCAGGTAATATTTGTCCAGTGTATAACTATGTGGAGCTTCTTCAATCAATAAACTGCCAAACTTTTACAATGTTTCTAAGCAGAAAAAAAGCAAATATCTTTGTTAATGGTCCACACAGTACTACCGGTAGTTTTGTTTTCCCAACTTTTCACCCGTCAAGTTACAGAAAAAGCTGTAAAAACATCCCCATAAAAGTCACATTGTTTGGCTTTTCCAAAGTCGGGAAACTCAACACAAAAATGCATCAAGGAAGAAAATTACAATTTATGACGGCATTATTAAGTAACACCAATTTTAAAACCTCCTCTGCATATATCTCCTTCACTTGCCCTATAGAAAGAAAAACATTTTTACGACACCCTTTGCCAGTCTGCAATTACACAGTGGCTGCTGGAGTGACACCAAATACTTGACTGACTCAGGCTTGGGTGAGTTGTGGTTGGAGCCGGCAGTTTTCGGCGGAGTAAAAAAATAAAGATCATTGCGTGTGAAAGCTGAGAATCTCCGTTTACATGTTGTAGAGCGGTGTGTGTGTGTTTTTAGAGGGGAGACAACTTTGACCCCTCGTCTAGCTCTCCGTCGCCTTTCGCTCTCCCACCAGACGACCCCAGCTGTCCCAGGCACTTGGAACGTGCTGTGAGGAGGGTAATGGAGGTGTGTATTTGAGAGTACTTCCACACTTGTTCCCTTGCTTCCTCTTTCTTAGAAGGCAGTTACTATAGCTGACTTAAAGGTGCATTCTGTAACTTTACTATTGGAGAGTCTGTTAAATGCCTTTTCTTCTGCTGCATCTGGAATATTTGACAGCATGACATTAAACTTTTCTATCCTCATCAAAAGCTACACAGTGCACCTTTAATGAAAAAAAAAAGAATAAACAGGGAGAAAAAGTATTGTACTTTCAAACTAATAATACTCAAACCAATTAAAAGATATATCCAGCAATTAGTGACTAAACGAAGTAACACAAAACATATTTACAGACAATTTTACAAACAATTCACAAAAGAAAATACAAACTCTATTCTTAAAAAGGTTGATGAAAACTGTACCAATGTATAAGGATAATGTCACTTACAAGTATTTGCAAGTATATCCAAGAAAAATACTGAGCTAAAGCTAAATATAGAAGTACAAATTACAGTAATAAAAGTCTTTCAAGTCTAAGTAAACCATGGCTACTACATTGAACTCCAGTTATTTAATTAAAGCTAAATATAGAAGTACAAATTACAGTAATAAAAGTCTTTCGCTAAATATAGAAGTACAAATTACAGTAATACAAGTCTCTCAAGTGGAAGTAAACCATGGCTACTACGCTGAACTCCAGTTAGTACTTCCTATAGTATCAGAGACGACCAGACTGTCTACGAGGTTAACCACTGAAATATACATGCACGGCCTCTGAAGTGTAATCAATATTAATACCACTTTGCACTTAAGAGTTCACCACTGAGTTGTTCAAATAATATTACTTCACCCGGGGGAGATCTCCAGACATAACTCACATCGCAGAAACCTAACCCTAACCTCCGCTGGTCAACGTAGAGAGAGTAAAGCCTGAATTAATTATGACGAAGCCCGCTGTTTCTTTGTTACTCTGGAGACTCCATGACGACAGCGAGGCATGATGGGATACAGTCACAGGGACGTAACAGCCGAGGTTTAGTGACATCTACAATATTTATTATTCATTTGGCTATTTTGATATGGGAGTGCACAGAGGGGTCACTTTGATAGGTGGATCTTTCAGCTCGTCCATCTTTGGTGAGAATAGAGTAGATGGAGGAGGGACAAACATTGATTATTTTAATGCATATGTCCAATGATTAATGTCCAATGATTTGATTGATATTACAATCCAATACAAGAGGATGGACCGCTAATTTTAATTTTTTTCTATGATGCTGCCGTCTCCTCTTTCTTAATGTAACCCTGGTATCTTGTTTTAAATTGTCTAATGAGGCACAGTTATAGTTAGATTTTCTATGATGAATTTCTTCTTCTGTTCCTGCAGTCTTTCGTGCTAAAATAACCAACATGGCAGCACAGTGAACCGTTCGTGTCTTTCTTTATTCAGCATCTCCAAGTGCGCCCCACAAAATGTACTCCACTGAAAACAATAGGAACCAGCATCATGGTGGAAAATGAAACAAAATGTACAACTGTACCCAACATAAATATAATAAATAACATGAACTGTCAATAAAATGTAATATAAAATAATTCCTCCAAATAATACAAAATAATAATGGCCCAAATGAATATATATAAAATAATATATGTAAAATAAATCAAGATTACATTAAGATCCAACTACTGAATACTTTATACTGTCCAAAGTCCTATTTCTTTATTTTAACATCTGTCTTGACTATACTTTAAAACAATTCAGACTTGAATTTTAACATTTCACAGGTATACTCCTTGAAATTTTAGTAATAATATTCACTTATTTTATCTTACTTTTGCAAAAACATTGAAAACTAATTCTTATTCACAATGTCGACCTGGGTAATAAAAGTATCACGTCTCACACAATTCGCATAAAGTCTTACAGTAGATTTGTGCTTGTTTTTGGACAAGGTTGAAATCTGTCTGGTAATTCTGCCCCTTATCACAACAATTTACACTGTTAATTCTTATTAGGTATCATTCACTCATAAAAGTTCAAGTATGTAAAAGCTTTGGTCTATTAAAGTTTATTCTGGAGTTTTATGAGGCCCTTCATATAAAAGTGCGTATCAGTCACTTTGGAGTCTGCACTGTGTCGGGAAGACCACATCGTCAAGGAAAGTTCAGGTGCCAATGCGAAAAGGTTGCTCTACATCATTTATGTTAAACTTTTGGTCTGTTTTCCAAGGATTTTCTCCATTCTCTTATAAAAGTGAGTATTTGCAAGGAATCCTGGGTGACATTTTCCAGCGGTTTTGGCCGTACGCTCTAATTTGGATGGGAAATGGTGCAATGAAAATAAGGTTAAGTGCTGACTTCTTGTAAAATCGTCTTTTATTCAAAATCATAAAAGTAAAGCCCTAGTTTTACATTTTATTCATATTTCTGGGTCAGTGGTTTTCAGGTCTTTCATTTTTTCATAAAACTGTCTTTGTTACAATCCTCTGTTGGCAGTCACTTCTCTGCATGTTAGAGCAAACTATTCATAGCAACGCAAAATGGGCCGATCAGCCATTAGATTGTATTGCATTGTCAAATGATCTGAATCTAATAATTAAATAAATGAAAGCTCAACTCAAGCATTCATTACCACACCATTAAAAAGTACTGAAAATGATCTATTGCACATCAGTGGAATCTTTGCAAAAATGTTTGAGAAGTTGGTGATAAAAGGACAAATGTTATCAGTTTGCATTAGTGTATAAACAACTGTTAATTACGGTAATTACGGTATTAAACTTAGACATTCACTACAAAAATATGGATGATTTCAGAGGTAGAATTGCTCTCTACTACTCAGCAAAAGGTAAAAGGAGCTGTTAACTTAAACAAACTAGAGCTGACATGACATCACAAGGTGGAACAGAGAATTTTGAGCTTTGTAGATGTCGACACACGTTACTCAAACATGTGTGAATGAAACACAACACAACTCCAGCTATGTTTTTACATAATTATAACATGGCTAAAAACTCACAAG
>JACN01156400.1:0-16260 GCA_000787155.1 Scartelaos histophorus | reverse complement strand
TCTGACTGTGTTTAAATCCAGGCTCAACACGGTTCTGTTCAGCTCTGCATATGTTTGAAAGGTTTTTATTCTGCACTCTTCTTTTATAATGTTAATTTTATTAGGAGTATTTATTTTTGTGATGACTCATTTGTATTGTGATTTTAATGTATTTCTTAATCTGTAAAGCATTTTGAATTATTCTGTGTACGAATTGTGCTATACAAATAAACTTGCCTTGCTTATGTAGTAGCCTAACTAATGACCACAAAACTTATTATTTTAGGCTATTTAACATTTATTTCCCAACACATTTATTAAACCATTTTGTTTTAAATGTACTTTTTGGGCTTAAATGAATCATGGTTGGTGGATATTAGTTAGCATGTAGCTGGTTAGCCTCCAAAATCCCCTTGAACTCTTAATAGTGTTAATAGGGACACTGAATGAAAAAATGGCATCCTACTGTTGAGCTCCATTTCTGTAAATTGACAGTATTTATCTGTGATTTTAGGGCTACACAAAGGTGGATGTAACTGAATGTTTTTTGTGTTATGGGAAGAACAGGAAAACTCAAAGAAAAGGAGAAAAGGTTGCACCTGTTGCAGAAAAGCTCAGGTCTTCCTGTTTGCTGACACCACATTTCTCTATTCAAATGTGGTTCTTCAAATTTACACTGGCACAACCATTTGGGAACAAACAGACATGACTAATGAGACAAATATGATAAAAGTTACGCATTATATCAAATTTTACTCAAATAGTGCAGAGGATAGACCCAAAACACAACAGCTTAACTGATACAATTAACATACAGCGTCTTTAAAAATAAACTCTTACCATATCACCCACTCTCCACCTTCAATTACCAGAAATATACCAATCAATATCATATCCATTACATACACAAGTAGCTTTTTCCATATTTACGGCAAAGCATGACATTCTAAAACTGAGTTGAGTCTGACATGAAACTTCTTCTATCCTGCATTTCTTCGATATATTAAAATGCGTATTGCTTAATTTCAATTTCAACTGCTTAAAGGCTTACTGCAGTTTCCAGCTCCGCAGATCTGATCTGTACTTGGTCTGATGATGTCAGGTAAAGTCATACTGTCGGTGTTCTATGCGTAGGCAAGGTGTTATCTCTATAGACAGCCTCCAGCAGAAAAATGACATAATGCACCTTTTATTCTGTAATAGCCTTGCCTCAATAACAGATGGACACACCCCTCTCTTTTGTCCAGTGCCCCTCCTGTCCTGGAGGTGACATTAACAGGAACAGACCCATCAGGTTCCAGTTATTTCCAGCCCGTCAATTTAAAAACCATTAACTGCTCCTTAAATGATATTAAAACCACTGTCATACCACCAAGTTTAATATGTAACTCTAGCGCACTCTGCCTCAGCCCAGACCCCCAGTATAATAATGCTGACATTTGGCAGTTTTAGATCAGCCCCTTATTTCCATATCTAAGAGGTCAGGACAATTTAATCCCATCAAACAGAACAGAACAGTATTGCTATGTCAATCACTACAGGAACCACTGTCCAGATCCATGCCACTCACTCAACTCAGTTTTTTTTTTACCAAATAAAAATCCACCAACCACCCTCGCTTTTATTTCTTTTGAATAATATCTTCAAAATCAAGTGCTTGAGGCTGATAATTAAGGAGCACTCTGAGTTTCATTCACTACAGTTTAGTGGGAGTTTCTGTCCACGGGGCTGGAGTTTTAAGGTCAGCAATTTCAGAAGATACTGCTTTCTTCTGGCATTGTGCATTCGCTTGTATTACTCCCTGGATATCTTGGCAAAAAAAAAAGACGTTTGGCAGACGAGGATCTACCGCCCACACATTACACAATAAACAATAACTTTAATGCTTCAAGTCATGTGAATGTATCAGTCACTGTCATATCCACACCAGGGGCAAACTGACAAGAAAGAGGGGTTACGAGGAGCTATTGTGGATATATCAGAGAGAGCTTGAAGTAACACAGTATTCTGCCTCATGGAGGAGGTTTAAAGTATGCTACATTGTCCCCATAGCTTTTACCTGGCTTTAACATGGTGTGTGTTGTTTTTTGTTGGGGGAACACCATACCAGACACACGGTTCAGACATACATTTGCACGTTTTCATCTTTGTCTTAGGTTTGTGTATCATTTTGATGGTGGAGAAAGACCCTTATACACACACATCTGTAGCTCTTATCAAAGCATTTTACATCATCTATTCCAGGGGTGGGCAAACTTTTTGACTTGCGGGCCAGACAGGGTTTTAAACTTTGATGGAAGGGCCGGACCTGGAGTAGATGGATGGATTGTTTTGCTAATCCACCTCATAAGAGAAAAAAAATAACATGGGATATGTAGAAAATTTTCTTTAATTTAACTGAAAATCATTACAAACCATTACAACTAATGATCAAGTCCCACTAACTGAAAATCATTACAAACCATTACAACTAATGATTTCAAGTCCCACGATATTTACTATTTATTGAAATGACTTAAAACACTGAAAATTAAAGTAATAAAATACAGCTTTTTCTTTTCTTAAAAAACCCCCAAAACTAACAGGTACTATTTTAAAGCAGTGAAAGTTCTGTTATTCTTCAGGATGTTCTCATCATCACTCTCCTCCTGACTGTCTTTATGTCAAAAACAGTAGGAGATGCAGATCTACTTGTCCTTTGCGTCCCCGGTGCCAAAAGTCGACTTTCAATTTGGTGGGCCTCATTAAAAAGATCAACGGGCCGCATATGGCCCCCGGGCCTTAGTTTGCCCATCCCTGATCTATTCACTCATTCTCACACATTCATACACCAGTGTACACAGACACTGGGACAAGGCGTCTTGCCCAAGGACACAAGGGCAGCATTCACGTGTGGGAGCTGGATCGCACGGCCAACCGCTCAACCAATGACGTTTTATGTTATGTATATTCGAACTGTCAACCTTTGGATCGGTTGGTTAGTAATTTCATCCATTTGAAACCTGACCTTGGCCTATAGCACAAAAATAATAAATGTAGTGTACCCCTTTATAATAACTTTATAATAACCAACCACTCTTTTTCCACGCCTGGTTTTGGACCGTGGACACCTTTAAATGTCGACTTAACATCAAGCACCCTCTCTCCTATCGTTGATGTGATATCCATTATTTTTTTTGTATTTTACTTGTGTCACTTTATTTCTTTCGTATGACTTACTCCTCTGGGGACAAGCAGATTTGGATGTAAGCTTCCCTAATCCGTTCTCTAAGGTAAACTGCAGTGATCTAGGACATGTCATTATTAGTTGTATTCTTTGTAAGTGGTTGCACAATACCATGTAAGTTATAACAGCTATTTATTATTCAAGCAGTTTCTATAATTTCACTTGTGCTTCAAGCTGAATGTTGATGACAAATGGTATTGTTACTTTATGGACTCTTTTCCCCCTTTGCCTTTATGTATGAGTTATAGATTTCTCTGTTGTGCCGCATTTAAGAGCAATTTGTATTACTGCTATACATCTTTGTCCCAGGGCAGAATGTATTAAAATAACAATACTTTTGCTCACATTTGGTTTCCAGAGGGACTCATAAATACATACATTGCCATGATTTTGTCTCATAGCAGATAAGCATGCTTTAGTATATTAAATGTGCTCATGGAAGGGCTCATTGCACGTTTAATGATGCCGCCTGCATAAATTAGGGGCCAAGCTGACATGATTATTTGCCTTGGATAGCACTTAGACAATAGTGCATGAAGAACTGCGGAGTAGCTGTTATCTTTTTAAGTATACGTTTTTTTGTGCACGCTGACACACGCCAAGAAATTTCTTTTTTTGCCTCTCATCAGACAGAAAATACTTGAGATAATTAGCAACAAACATGAGAACTCGAGTGTAAAAAAAAGAAAGAAAATCTCTCAACATCAATGTGCTACCTGTAAACAGCTCTGAACAACTCCCACTACAAGATGTTAGACAATGGACCGTAATTTACTAAAAAAAAGAGACATTCCTTTTTGCCACTGTGCCATATTCAGATCATTATGCTGTATAATTGTCAGAGGATCTCTTGGCTATACTGACTGAACATGAAATCTATAAAGGCTGGGTATTGCCAAGTACGTCATAATACAATAAGTACTCTGAAACACCATGATACAATCCCATTACTTACATTATCATGTGCATTATTATCCTAACCCGTTTTAAATGTAATTAGATTTTTAATACAAATAAAATGAAATAACATGATTTACTACATTTAAACTAAATTTGATTGTACTATTATTTATTTACCAGCAATATTAAACATCTCATTATATCATTACAAGTTGAAATTGACTACTAAAGAAGTGGACTAAATGAGTGAGGCTAGCAATTACAGGAGTAAATTTGGATTTGGATATATATATATATTTGGGATTCCAACCATGAGCATCATAGCTACCAAAAAGCCAATCCAGACCAAGGCTTTTGCAGGAAGCTGGCTCTTTACAATGCTGCTAACATTGGCGGGAGCGACAAAATAGCAGAAAAAACATACCAAGATTGTAGCATGGGTTAATACGAGCATTTTAATGACACGCTGACAACCTCTAAATAGTTCATATATATGATTAGCACAGACATGGAGCCATCTGAATTTCTCTTTGTGAATGTATAGTGACTTTGGATGTTTATGCATGAAGCTAGCTTTGAGCAGGTGTTTCACAAAGGTGTTAAAAGAGACACTGAGTTCATTACAGCGCTCACAGCTATGCCACCGCTGATGCAACTCTTGCACTATCGTCAAGGGAAGCATGTTACAGCCATCTCCAACTTTCTCACCCCTGACCAGAAAAATGTTCTCAGTAAACAGCTATTATCTATTTCTGACATTAGAAATACAAATAATAAAAAAAAGGTTCATGCAGAAGCCAAATGCTCAAAGTTAATTTGTTGCACTGCAGGCAAAGAAGAAGTTAAAACATCAACTCTTCTTCTTCTGTGTTGGTGTATTTCGGGAACTAATGTTTTGTTTTCCAGCATGCTCTGGCTGAATGAATGAAATATTGATAGGCAGACAACACAAACACCTGAAGACCACGGGGAACAAAACAGAATACCACACTAAACATTTACTCAGCACCTGGGGAAGCCAAACAAATATCAACACTTTTCATCACACATTTTTTGTGATTTGTTGTGATTTGATTAAGTAAAAAAGCCTGCACCACATAATGCATCCTGGTAAAAGCACATTTGGGCATCCAAATGTCTAAATTTGAGTAGCCACAGTACATGCAGGTTTTCAATGAAATATCCCCATTGAGGGCAAGGGGTAATATAGGCAGGGGACAGCGACATTATGGAGCCAGACAGTTACATAGATTTCAAAATAAAAAAGCATACAGATGAAAATACACTTTAGTGTATAATTTTTCAGGGTGACCAACACCCTCATGTAGTGGAAATGTGTCCTAGTCATAAAAAGGTGCAGTGTGTAATTTGTCTGGTGCTTGTCCCCAGGGAGATGTTATTATTTTTAGTTTCATATTGTGGCTTTAGATTAACATCTCTACTAAGACAAACATGCTGCCTATCCAAGTTATAGGTCAGATAGAGAGGCTCAAAGTGAAAAGATGAAACAATCCATGCAACACTATAACATTTTCATAGAGGCGAGCAGGAGGTGGATGTATTCCCAATGTGACCGCTCAACAAATGCAATAGCAGTATTGTACACCAACCCACCTCAGGACATCAGTGTACGTTTCATTGATCATAAGAATCTATACAGAGAAACTGTCTGAAAGGGCCCGACTCCAGCACAATGGCCCTCGGCGAGTGGCACCAAGTGATGGGTAGTCCTCCATGTTTAACACACGATCTTGAGCCCTGCAGATACGTGTTGCTCTAACCTTTGGACTGCTGCTTCCATCTCAGTCCTTTGTCCCACAGACACATAGGAAGCAGCTCGACGCTGATGGATGGCATTGACTTTGATTTTCCACTTGAACCATAACATTGCGATTTACTCCGGTTAATTAACCTCCCTGTCTACCACCACCTGGCAGTCTTCCACCAGCCAGACACTACAACACTCATGATTTATTCTCCATGCATGTTCCATGTACAGTATAGAGATTTGCTTTCCCTTAAAAGTGCAGTATATAACTTCTGATAGAAGTTCAACTGTCTGCTTATAGTCATGGAGACTGTGTTACCTACAGTTTTTTACAGAATGGTACTGGGTCACAAAGGAGGCAGGTAGATGAAGGCAGCTGGCCAAGTTACGGGTCAGATTTGTGGAGAGACTTGGCCCCATAAGAATGCCTGTAATTCATGTTTGTTTTTTTCAATAATTAGATAAATGCAGGATAAATGTGTCTACTGTCATACTGTGGAGCATTCCAAGCAAAGCAATAACATCTCTACAGGGACATGCAGGCAGTGGACCATCAGAAAGGTTACAGGTGCACCGTTATTTACACTAAAAAGAACTGAAAAACATGTTTTTCCTACACTCTGTTCAGTCAATAGAAGCCGATTTTCAGGAGCAAAATATGCCAGCACTTACATGCATGCTTTGTGTATTATTGCATTGAGGAAGGAGGGAATGTAATTAATTAAAACAATCTTGAGGGTACTTTTTTTCCTTCAATTTCCAATAACATCTACCCCACAAGTGTCTCAGAAAAAGGCAATATCGCATAAAACTGTGTGAATAATTTAGCAGTTGAATGCATAAATACTGGATTAGGCTTGATTTAATTATGTGTGTGTGAAAGCAAAGCCGGGTGATTGGCAAACAGACACCAAAATGAGGCAGAGTAACACCCATGTGGCCAGGGCTGGGAAGAGAGGCCAGGAGCGGCTTTGGTGGGATCAAAACAACGGTCCTTAATCAGGTAGGATATACGCCATGTTGTTATAGTGAATATACAAATAATACTGTTGCATTGATTGAATCTAGTTACTTTAATTGCTTTAATATGTGCAAATCCTGGTGCTACGCCTTTTAGGTGTTGGAACTTGTCAGTTTTTTTGGGTTTTCTAGGATTTGTTGAAAATTGAAAATGTAAGATATGTTGAGGAACATAAAAAGAGAGTGCATGAGCACTGCTTTCTTTGAGGTTGTGAGTTTAATCCTCACTCTTTTTTAACTCCCCTCATCACAACAAAGTGCTGCTTTGCAGGATAGATAGCTGGAGTAGAATGTAGCAAGCAGCCAAAAGGGTTATGCGATGTTGGCAATGGAAACTGAAACTAACACACCTACTTGTTTAAAGTTTCTGTTTGTTACCTGGGTCTATTCCACTGCATTGAGTTTGGGGTCATATCAGCAGAATCATTCAGGCCCATAATGGCTGCTTGCACACGTCTGGACCTGCCCTGGCAGTTGTTTTTAATTTAGGATGGTGGAGTTATAAATGGGAGACATGTCTTAGGCCTCCATTTCTGTTCAAGAATGGATTGTCTTTCCTAACAAAATAGCCTCTTCAACTCCCCTCTTAAACCAATTATTTTCTCTGACAAAGATCTGTACCTCACTATTTTCAAAGGAGTTGCCTGTGGCTTTTAGGTGGAAATGCACGGCAGACTGAGGTCCACTATTGCTCTCTCGTCTGTGTTGGTACATCTTCTTGTTTCTTCACCACTGCAGTCTTCACTACACTGAATGGAGCAGACACCACTGATCTGTGTTTTGTCCTTTGGGTGGACAAGTTTTTGTCTTAAAGTCTTGGTGAGTTTGAAATAGACTGGGATTTCATATTGAAAACCCTCTGTAGTTCTTCAGAAACACCAGCCAGGTAAGGAATACTTAAACCCTTTCTCCTGGGTTCTTCACGAGGGAATTTGATGTTTGGATCTGCAGCATTACAATGTGCAGTAAAAGGTTCCAAATCTTGAATTTTGAACTGTAAACAAGTAGGTGTGTTAGTTTCAGAGTAGTTTCAGAGCAGTTTGCTCCTCTCTGCAGGCAAATATAAGGCAGTGTCCTCCAGCATTCTGACTAGAACTGAAGAAGCAGCTTGGATGAGCTGCAAAATGTATTTGACTAAAATAAACTTTTGTCCAGTTGTAATTGTATTTCTCCTTACCCATGGATTCTTCCTGGTTGACTAAGGGATTTTACATGCTATGCAATGTTGTTTTATCCTTTGTGTCTCCTCTAAGAACAAAGTATGTAAAGAACTGTGGGCATGGATGGGGGTAGGATAAAACACATTTTATTGATTAGTGCAAAAATTACTTTCATCTCTAAAAATGTGAGTAAACGTGAAGGGAAAACTATTACAACATGGTTCAATTCTGTTAAAAGTTAAAATTTGATTTCTCAAAGATGTCTCCTTTAATACCAATGTGTTTTAGCCAGTGAAAATGGCACTATGACAGTATACTGCAAATGAAAATTGGACTATGCTATTGTATTTATGGTAATAGAGACTAATGTTAGAATCTGCTTGGTATTTTTTATATATAATGAAATATGAATGGGATGTGCCTGTACCAGCTGCATGTATTTCTTACATTCACAGAATCCAGTCAGCACATTGGCCTTTATTGATTTGCTGTACGCACATATTAGACCTGGCATATGAATAACTACATTACCATAGAAATAAGTCTGCATATATGTGGCGAGCATGAGCCCGGCATTAACATCTTCATGAGCAATCCAGATACAGAATGGACCTAAAAGTGATTACACCACCTCTATTCCACTGCCACAATTGTGACCTGATCGAGCCCCCGTTCATTTGTGTGATGCAGAGGTTTGAATGAGAGCAGATGTAGCCAACCTATCAGGGATACGGCTGGAAAATGTAGCTTGATTGCAGTTATTCTAGCGGCCAGTGGAAACCAATATGAGGAGCCAAGCGTACAGAGACTAAAATGGCTGATTGAGTTTGGGTGTGAAGAATAGGCCTTGGCAAGAGGGAGAGAGAGGAAACACCCCTACCATCCGCTCCTATCCACTTCCATTACAACACACCTTTGAAAATAGCGGGGCATAATCTCAAATGAAACCTGATCAGAGAGGGAGAAATTGCCACCATTCACCAATGGCGTTATTCAAAACTTCCAGATATGTCCACGCTAAGAACACAATGCACCCAGAGATGTGAAAGTTTGACTATGTGATTTATGCTAATGCAACTTTCCCTGCTATTGTTGTCCTCCCGTTTGACTTACTCACATCCGACATCTTTTTGGAAAGCAAATGTTATATATTTGATATGTTCTTGTGCGTGGAGGTGTCAGATGTACAGGTTATTTGGAGTTGTTTTTGTTTTTTTTTGCTGGAGCTAGCATTTGTGGGCTGGTTAAAGGCGTGTCGTACATCTTAGCCTATTTGAATGTGCATTGCCCTCTGTGTTCCCTTGCACCAAGAGATATGAAATATTGACTGTTCTCATGTGAGCCCACAGCTCCACCCCTCAGCCACTGGGCTCTCAAAGTGCTGGCACAGCAAAGAGCACAAGGAGGCGAGAAGAGAAGGACCAAAAGAGCAGTCATGGAGCAATTTAGTGGAAAAGCTAACCCGGCATAAAGAAAACATAGCACAGCAAGAAGCAACACAGCAAGAAGAAACCAATTACATGTAAACAATAGTAAAGATCAGTTTAAGACCAGCAGCTTATTATATGACAGTCCAAGTCACCACCAAAACTGGACACACATGGAGTGCTCCCAATGAACATTTGTGATCTTGAGTATTCTTGCTACTGCTTAGTTCACCTGGTCAGTGTTGTTGTTGAATTAAACAGCTCTACCTGATATTGGTTAAATAACATGTGGTTTTATGGCCCAAAAATAAAAACAAACACTTTTATTGGCAGTGGAGTTGCCTCTCCACAGATCTGACCTGTGACTTGGTCTGGTTTGGTCTCCACAAAGTAATAACATTTAATTGGAGAAAGTCATTTGATGGATCCTCTACCAGAAAAGTTACACAATGTATCTTTAACATAAAAACAAGGAACTGTTTCTAAAAAGTGTGATTTTGGTAAATCTATCAGTGGCTGTCTTTTGTCTTTTTTTTAGTCAAACTATTGATCAAAATCATGTTCTTTGATATCTGCCTGTTTGCTGAGAACTGGAAAGTGAATTAATTAAGTGATTAATGGTGAAGAAGCTCTGTCTTTATTCTTTCGTATTTATTTAACTTTCTTTTCCTTTATTTTTAGTGGGACTAGATGATCAGTGATTTGTAAAGTTACTCAAATAAATAACACAGGAAAGGAGGCAGCCTGTTATATGTAAAGAAAACAGCTTCTCAGCAGTAAATGTGAGAGTGGAGCTTTAAGGAGAGCGAGTGGCACCAGACAGCTGATTGTGCAGTAAGTGATAATTATATACCCCGGTCCGCGGTAGAATGCTGAGTGACGAATAGTGTTCTCACTGTACATTTTATCTCTCTCACCATCTTCAACACAGCAGTCAAGCTTTGGTTGTACCGCACATGACCACACTCGATCTGTCATTAAGCTCTTGTGGTCAAATACAGCACAACAAAAGCCGTGAGCCACAGATTCAATTGTCGGTGCCATTTAAAAAAAGAATAGGGACCTAGTACGTATCTCTGTGGCACACCCATCCCCAATAATAGGATATGCTACATCAAAAGTCAAGATCCTATATTTTTAAGTTGGTGTCGAAATAAACTAGCTTGTTTGAGATCAAGGCTTACAGTTGTAAACAGACTCTGGTTAACAAAAGTTAACCAGACCAGTCTTACCATATTGATGTGGATTTAATCTAATTAAAGTTCTTTTATAGAATTTTAAAAATTAAAGTAAACTGGACTTTGTAACTGAAAGCACTGCGGAGACCTGATGTTTTATGCTCTCAATTGTGCTGAGAAGTGGATTCAAAACTGCAATAAATATCTGAATAAAGACAACATGCGTTAGAATACATGTTATTCTATTGATGACTAAGATTAATGCCAGTATAATTGTTTTTAAGTGTTTTTAAATGTTGATACAAGCATATTTACTCTGAGAAATATGTCATGTTTTAAACATGCCTAATCACCCAATAATAGACTTAGGCCCCAATATTGCTCCCAATTTTAGCACTGTTTTTTGCTGCTGGATACTGGAAAGTGCATATATGGTGATGACATCTGAACCAATCTGCGACCACTGTAACGTTTAAAGGCACTGTCGATGTGGGTAATGTCTGCAATCTTTGCCTCATTACCAGGCAGCAAAGAAGGCTGTGCAGAAAAGTTATATATGAGTACAATAAAATGGAGCCGCACAATGCAAGTATGAACCAGTAGAGGTGCCAGGAATATAGATTTTTGGACAGGCAGTCACAGAACCGACTGGGTTTGTTCTTCCGAACTTGCACGTGGGTCCCTCTTATACATGTGCACCACAGTTGATGCAGAACTATAATTCAGCCTATAGTTTTCTCTGCGCTCCTCCTTTCATTGCGCAGCAGACCAGGGTCTATCTCATGCTCTATACTCTCCCCATCCCACAGCAGACCAGCAGACTCTCCCTCTGGCCACACCCACTCCCATCTGTCCCAGTTCTGCTACCACAGACTCACCTGAGCTACGAGTGTCCACCTCTGCTACTGCTGACCGCTCACAGTCTTGTCTCAAGGGTGTGCACTGCATTTGGTCCAATCGGGTGTGTATCTCATGGATTATGGAATATGTTTATTGTCATAAATGCTGCTGCTGTACAAAGCTGTTCTGACCACTGTTGTCAAGAGAGCAGCACATATACCCTGAGGTGTATGTCTGCTCTGCCACAGCCCCGAGCTGTCAGTGAAAGCGTGATCTCTGAGTCCAGTGTCAGCTCTTTGCAGTTTTCTATGGTTTCTACGGTTCCACTGGTGACTAACTTTAAACACTAACCAAAGCAGCACAATGGGAAAATTTGAATGGGAATAATTTGGTCACAGAATATAATGGAGCTGATGACAGAAAGGGTACGAGAATGTGAGGAAATCTAACATCACAGCATTAGGACTGCAGACAGGGTATGAAAACACACTTTAGGATATCACTGTACAGTTCCAGATCAAACCAAACTAAAGAGCAGTGCTAAGCTGATATAGGAAGTGGGTGAAGGGTTAAGCTCTGCTGCAGGAGGGCATCCAAATGGCGCATGAACATATTATGAATATTAAGCATTTCTCTTTTATCATCCTAATATATTTCCAAATAAAATAATTCTTGAGCATCTTACATGTTGCTTTTTAAGTTTATTTTTACATATCTGACAATTCAATGAACGCTCCACACCACGGCCACACCACGCCCTGAGTCTGCTCCACTGCACCCGAGATTCAGACACAGCACACCTCTTGTTTAAAGCTCCATGCCCCACACCTGCACTAGAGCTAACCCTGCATTTGATTATTCTTCCAACTCAAATCTCGGATATGGCTAAGGATAAGGATAATCGAACACAGTGTTTGATCAGGTGCAAGATCAGGCTCTTAGACTTAGACAGCCTTTCTGAACTACAAGAAAAAAAAACACTTGGACACAGTAGCTCACACATCACAATATATTATAACAACAAAAAGTAAAAAAAATATAAACAGTCAAATAAGGCATAATTATATATTTTTTTCTTATTTCCATATTCATTTTTGTATTATTAAATATAGTGATCCATTCACTCCAGTATCAAGCACTCATTTCACTGGATAATGAATGGCTGGATTAGCAGCAGTACAAATAGTGTTTAGCATACACCTATAACAGCATAGTGTAGATCCCCTGACTGTTTCCACTTCTACATGTACAACTTGCTGAAAGCGCCAGCTGAAAGCATTACCTCCTCAGGCTATTTACAACTGTATAGAATATGCAGAAATAAAAATAAGAAGCAGAATTGACACTACTACACATGTTATATATATATACAGAAACATTACCAGAAAAAGAGAATACACTTTGGCTAACATGTGCCAACTGTGTGATTTTATTGACAATTTTAATATTTATTGGTTTTAACAAATGGACAAAACAGAAACACACAACATTTAAAAACCAAACACAAATAACTGAAACAAATACCCCAATATAGGCAGGTCTAACTATCTGTTAAATATTGTATTATATGTGCCAAGAAGTAAGAGACCATCCATTTTTGAGAGGCATTCCATTAAAAGTTCATTTGTACTGGGATCTGCCCAGATGTTCATCTACAATCTAAAGTTTGGGCTTGAGGTATAAATTAATAGGACTGTCAAAACTGCAGTCTTCTAATTGTTTTTTATGAGTGTACTAATTGTCAGAATGACTCATGAACATGGCATTATAAGAAAATGATGTCTGGCATCGATCATTGAATTTTATGACTCACTCTGTCAAAAATATGTGACGTGGCATTTTCAATAGCCACACTTTCACTACATTATTATTTTAGATTTTATTGGACAAGAAGCAACAGAGTTGGAACAGGATTTTGGCAAATGACAAGTCCTACTTCACACCAATAATGTCAATACCACATTTGGCTATACGTAAATGTGGCTGGAGATTTTTCTTGTTTGTTTGTTTTCTTGCTTTAATAATTTACTATACCACTGAAAATATCCAATCATCCTCTGCTTGTTCCTTGGAGTTGAAGGAATGCCATTAAAGCATTAATTTGGCTCATGCCAGATTAATATGTGTGTCACTCTGAATTGAGTTCTACACATTATCAATCTGGGCTCTCGCTGAAAGCGATTGGAAAATGTAGAACGTTATCATGAGTATTTTAATTTGAAGCATTGCAACGGTGGAATAAGTTGAAAAATCTAACTTTGGCCAGTTCAAGAGAAGGAAAAAGCACAGACATCGTTCTTGTCCACAAATACAAGCTCTCACCTTCAGCACATTTTTCACAAACAGAAAAACGTCTGGACTGACAACAGGTCTGTCCCATTCATGCTTTTGAAGACATTTTAGAATTACCGTAGCAGACCTGTCTTCTGACTACGTAGTTATGTTAAATTATTAACACTCTCATTTAAAATTATTGAGTTTATATCAAACTTTATATGTTGTGTTGCAATGTGACACTTGATTGAAATCATTAAAAGATTATATTGACTGTAATTGCAATTATTCCATTGTACTAATGATTAGTGTGTGGGGGGAGGGAAGCTCCCAGATCTGTAAGCCCTGGAGACCTATAAGTGCCTTAAGATGACCCTGTATGTGAGGCATGTTTTCACAGTTGAAAGTGTAAACTGCACCTGAGAGATTCTTTTCTGCTTGAAAGAAAACCAACCACTTTGCTTTTTATGTTATGATATATCAATGGCTGTACAAATGGTTCTATTTGCATACTCCACAGCACGGGGAATGGGCAAAAGTGTACTCATGCTTAGACAGTTTCACTAAAATGTTTGAGATAAAACAAAAGCATTATTTTTTCAAATGCATCACACAGTAGCACTCCAGCCAGCGGTCTCTCAGTCACACAGTGCTGTCAACATGGGGAAAGTGGTCCATATAAAAAGATAGACTGCACGGGGAGAGAAGCTTTAAAATGCATTGGGTGACTCCATATGTCATCATAGTGTTAGAGAGAGAAAGGCTTGGCTGCAAACCACTATTTAACAAGAGCTCCTCCATGTCTTCAAGCACACACACTAGTCTCCAAAGTCACATTGAACAAATAAGTTGAATGCAACAACAGAGCACTTAAGTAACAGGCGCAGGATATGGGAAATCAATAGCTATTTACTGTATAAATGTACTTTGTTTACAGTTGAGGCAAGTTTATGTACACCTGCGCTAAATGCATCTATCTGCCATAAATCTCAACAAAACACAACAGACCATTACCAAGTGTAGTCCAGTGTGATGAAATGCCACTATGCCCGGAACAGCCTGTTTGGAGATAACACTAGTCTAAAATGTTGCTATATACAGCCAAACAAAATGGAACGCATTTGTCTTTTTTCCTGTAGGTTCAATACACCATGTTTTAACCTGGAGGGATATTGTGATGACATGCAAACTTGTATGAGACTTTGGAGTCATATATTGAGCAAAAAGTTTATAAAGTTAAGACATTTTAAAACTAAACTGCAAAAATTTCAAAAGCAGTACAAACAAGACCTGGCAAGTGAAAACTGACCTCAGAAAATTGCAAATACAAAATACAAATGCAAGAATTATGAAGGCTGGAGCACAGGACCAGAGCAACTCCAAAAGTGGTATTGATCATAGGTGATATTTTGAACAGTGTTGGAGTATATGGTACACTACATCTCTACTGTTTTATTTTTACGCAAATTCATTCAGTCTCTCTATATGCTGTTACAATGGTTTTATATTGTATTGTGGTTGTTTCATAAAAGCCACATGGTTGTGTCTCAAACGAGTAGTAGACAGTATCCTGTTTTCACTGCTGGTTAGTTGCCTGCTCATGTGATTATGGCGACATGCTCATTAGTCCATTTAAATGGCCACAGTGAGCGGGCCAGTCTTGTTTGGACAGTGGTCCTGGCCCTAGTGCATGGACACAATGCAGACCTGGCTTTGTACATTGTGGTTGCAGATTGCACACAGCACTCTCAGGTGTTTATTGAGACATCACTTCATTAGCTGCAGAGGAGTCCGCTCTCACAGAAGGACCCACCATCTGCTCCGCCAGCCCGGCCAAGGTTAAATATTCTCCTGGCGTCGAGCACCAAGTTGCTGGCCATACACTACGTGCAGGCATCTGAGCAAGAGTGACTCCAGGACAAGTTGGAGATCCATCATAGGAGAAGACTGAGGTTTGGAGTTGTGATAGTACCACCCAGAGCATTCTTGTGTATTAAACGCGTAATGTAGATTATAGTGCAGATTTAAGCTTGGTCTCCAATAGAAATGTTTCTCTGTGTCTATCATTGTGATTGATTCTGTTCTGGTATATTATGAATTAAATATAATTAAAACATACTCATGACTTGCTTTTAAACTATATTAAGGATAGGCATCATGTTAGAATATGTATGCAGATTTTCTAGAGCCTAGAGCACAATATTGATTTGATCACAATGAATGTGGTCTACACTGTCTTGTCTAAGAGGAAGTAAAGCTTCCTGCTCCTTCTGAGAGTTCATGCTTCTCTGTGATTGGTAAATTCACCTGTTATGCTTATAGAAGCTCGCATACAGAAAAAAGACAATTCCAATAAATTAATTCAACTCATTCAAAATTAATAAATGTATTTTGTATCTTCATACATATGAGCCATGTGAAGCAGTAACGGTATATAATATATGAATGCTGCTTTCAATTTAGTTCAATCTCTCTGACTTGATATATA
>JACN01136325.1:0-11358 GCA_000787155.1 Scartelaos histophorus | reverse complement strand
TAATAATAATAATAATAATGAAATTAATGAAATTAAAAATACAGAACACAGCTGTCTGTAGATTGTATAAACCATCCCCATAATTTGTTGGCCTGATAATTTACGTGTAGGCTGCAAGTATGTTTTTATGTGTGAGTTCAAAGGTTGGCACATGCTCTAATATAACAACACTCTGGAGCAGCAGCCCTGTAGCACTATCTCAACCACTTCAAGCACTTCACTATTTTTAGACATCTTGAAGTTCATAGTAAAAATACCATACAAGTTTAAGTACTACTAAAGAAATTGTCTTCCTTGTATTAATCATTTCTAGCGTGTCAATGAGCACAAGAAGAAAAGCAAGTATACATGTGTCCAAAACACTTCATACTTAAAGCATATCACAAAAGAATAAAATTTTCTTATTTAAACTTGAAAATAAGTGAGGAGAAAACTGAATCCCAGCCCTCCCAGTAATAGCATATTTTATATTTTACTAGCAGTTCATTGAGTGTGATCAATAAGAGGAAGTTAAGAGTTTTCCTACAAACTTAAGTTCAAATATACCAGTTTTGGTTTGTTTTTAAATCCCCTGCAAAACAGCACCTGATACAAGCTGGTTCATGCAGGCTCCATTGTCTTCTCTGAGTCACAGCTAACTGCATCCAAAAGGTGAGTGAGTCAGTCAGCTGAGTGCGTAGGATCACTCTTTATGGGTCAGTACTAGTCACACTGTGGGGACTGAAATCTGCAGACACACATTTTATGAACACCCGTTTCCCTTATGACGACATAAATCCAGTGACTATAAAGTAAACAAGAATTACAAGAAGATTTAAAGTTCAGAGATAAGTTAAAGTAGGTTGAGGTAGGATTTAAGTTAAGATTAGGAGAATACTCAGTATGATTAAAGTTAGGATCAGTCTCCATGAATGTAAATCAATGCAATGTCCAAGTGCATGGAAACCCAGTGTGTGTGGATGTGTCTAAACGTAGTACAGTTAGAAGTAATATGGGCGTGGTTGTGTTTTTCTCTTTTTTCTCTGTAACTGATTTACCCTGAGGCCTGATTGACTGTTGTAAACGTATAAAACAGGTGGAAAAACTGGCTCTGTCCTGTCAGTATTTGTCTACGGTCTGTAAACTGAAGAGGCCGTTGGCACCACTACATGTCTTATAAATTGCACCATCATTTGAGCATAGTAAAGCTCAAAGATTAAAACAAAATAGTTTGCAAATTGAATGGTTGCAATTAGAAACTGCAAACTCTGCTACACAGTTTGCTCTGAAATGCATGTGAACCTTGTATTAATTCAGTGGTTCATATTTCAATGAAATGCGTTTAAAATATAAACTTTGAACTGAACTTTACATGAAACATCGTAAATCTTATCACCTTTGCAAATACGTGAAAAAATAAAAATGAGTGATAAAAATGAAAATATAAATAATTGCTGAAGTTTGATAAATATTCGCATGTGTCCTTTGCAGAGCCATTTTGCTTTGGATCATTACTGTGCACAAACTGCTAACCCTGTGGTTTAGACCTCCACAAACACAATCTGAAATGCACATGCTTCTTATCATGTCTGTGTTCTCTCTGTACTTTTACAAAATCACCACAACTGCTCTGATCTGCTCTAAATTTCTCAGCCCAATATTGTGCATTGTCTGAAATCTGAGCAGTTCATTGGCACTGGAGCTCTGATATATTGCTCCATCGTTCAGGCCCAAACAGGAAGGTGCAGGCTGTGGGAGGGAGATCACCTCTGACACTCCTGTTGTTGTCAGTGGAAAACAAAGCCCAGTTCAGCACCAGGTTAGACAGACTTTGTGCTAAAAGTGTGAGGTATTGCAAACCACCACTTGGGAGAGTTATTGAGGTCTGTCATTTTCACTATGACATCCAATGCAATTACCTGAAAACAAGACTTTAAATGTGCAAACCTGCAGTTTTAGAGCCAAGGGTACTATAAATCAGATATACTTTGATAACTTTCTTTTTTACTTTGGACCAATCAGGATTGCCCCATCTGCTGTGCTCTGCATCCTTTTCTCTCATAACAATTTATGCTACAATTTAGGCTGTATGATATGAAAAAGAAACACATAGTTCTGTGTTGTATATGTGTATATTATGTGGTACTATTGGACACAATCTGTTAACTAAATGTTAAATTGTGTAAATTGCAATTTAAATGACTAAATTAGTGGCCCTGAATTATTAAAATGAACTTAATTTAGTCTTCATTGAGTCTATTTTTATGACTTTAGGAAAATTATGAATAAAATATTTCTGCTTTCAGTGTGTTGACTGTTGTATGAATGGTAGTAAATGCAAGTGTAGAAGTAGTTGCAGACAAGGACAAAGTTGTTGGTATCCCATAATGGCAGAAAAATCAATAATGGCCACTGAATTAACTTGAAATTTACTGAAAGAAATAATAAATGCATTGATGATGTTCGAGTCTGACGGCTGAACTTCTCCAGGACGTCCCAAAGATTCTCAATGGAGTTAAGGTCTGGACTCTGAGGTGGGGAATCCATGTGTGAAAATGACGTCTCGCGCTCCCTGAACCACTCTCACAATTTGAGCCCTATGAATCCTGGCACTGTCATCTTGGAATATGCCCGTGTCATCAGGGACAGGCATATTTCCAATATAATTAATATACTGGCCATTCAGTATATTCAGTATATCAGCTGACTTCATTCACAAACTGTTGCTGAACCTACACCTGACCAACTGCAGCAGCCCCACATCATAGCACTTAGTTAAATTCAGGTGGTGACATTTTTTTTGGCCGGGCAGTGTGTTAAGTTAAGGGTACCATCATTTTTGTCTAGGCCTGTGTCATTATTTTATTTTTGTTTTTTTTGTTTTTCAAATAATTCCATTGAACCACAGGTGAAAAGCAATGTTTGATTTTCATTGTATTATTTTCAGTAAATGTTTATTTCTTTTATCAGTTTCAAGTTATTTCAGTGACGATTGTTGATTTTTCTTTCATTATCAGAGGGGTATCAACTATTTTGTCCAGCAGTGTATTTTATTTGGCTACAGTATTTTGAGGTCTATGTTCATCATTAATTCTCTGCCAAAAAGAACATAAATAACCTCAGATCTACTGGTCTTTGCCTATGATACAAAGGAGTTGTTTTATTGCCCAGCTCATCTGAAACCTCACAACTGATTCACAACTGTTTCATAGGGCCACTTCATTGCTTATCTGCTCAGATGTAATTGATGACACAAGTATAGAGTAAACTTGGACAAACCCAGTGCTCAGTGAGACACACATAGTGCAAGTCCAAGCAGGAACTTCAATAAAATAAAAGCAAAAGATCAGCCTGAACAGAGACAATAGATGAACTGATAAAGTTTACCATTCTAATTTATCAGAAATGTCTACAAATGTTGAGGTTCAGGTATCTCAAAAGATGTAAATTATATCAAACTCTGCAGGAATATCTCTGTCTACCCTTAATGGAAAAATTAAACAGCACTTTTGCACTCTTTTGAAAGACTTTTTTTTGTAGTTTTTGTTGTTTTTGTTACGCAGCTGTTATTTATCTCTCAATTAACTACAGAACAGGTCTGTATAAATAAAAGTTCAAAACATTGAGACTTAATCATGATCTGTTTCTTGTGAAATGTGACCTTTTTTTGGTCAAATAAATGATTGATATATAATGAATTTGACTGAATGAAGGAATAGTAATTATTATTATTATTACTATAACCTGGTAACAAATCATCTGCCTCCTGGCTCGCAGTCATTTGCATATTTAATTCGGCATAGGATTTATGCCAGATGGGGCCAACACAAAAAGTAGGCCACACCTCTTGACAAACACTGTTGTTGTTTTGGGTCTGGCCTACATTGATTTACGCATCCCAATCTCTTCCTTATTTATCTGAGTTATGTAGCCTTGAGAATAGCACAAATAGTAGTATGGCAAATGCAGGTGAATTGGCAGTCAATTAAAATATGTTGTCTGACAAGACGAGTTAAGTCACATTATAACACAGGACAAATACTACAATACACAAGCTATATACATTTACAAATCACTGCTTATAAAAGTCAAGTTTGGTAAAAAGTTAGGACATTCAGTTTGGTAAAAAGTCCTGATAACCACTAATGCCCAAAGTGTCATCAAAGAGTTAGGAAATGATGGTGTACATACAATCTGTCCAGCACCTCTCACCCCATAACCTCTGAGTATGTGAGGCATGTGCCAGTGTGTGACCCTCGTGTGAGCAGTGACAGTTAAAATTGGGCAATCCCTTGGTACTAGACACACATAGACACACACAGACACACACAGACACACACAGACACACAGACACACACAGACACACACCTCTGCTGCTCCTGTGCTGCAACTGCTGCTGCTGCTCTGCACCGAGGTCCTGTCATGAGCAGAAATGCTCACCATTCACTGCACTTGAATCCACGAGTATCACATTTAACCCCATGGTACAAGTGAAGCTCTCCAAGGGCTTAAAATACACTGGCGCACACTATGTTTTGTTTTGTTATGAGGACAGGACGCCCAATAATCAGCTAAAAGAGAAAGGTGCACAGAGGTCTGAACTGCTAAAAGAAGAGTTTGGAGTGATATGATACCACCTGTATGTTTGAACCTGTGCATAGTTTACAAATTAATCCAGGCTTTGTTAACAAATCAATAAACTTGTGAAAGGCCTAATGAAAGTAAATGACACTGAAACTTTCAACAATTCAGCAGCAACAAAACATTGACATAAATATAAAATAACACTTATATCCAGTGATTTTTAAGAAGAGCAAATCTATAACACTGTACAGTTGATATAGTTAAAAAGTAATATAGATAAACTTAATTAAATCACATCTCACTGGAGAATCATGGGGATTTCAGGATCATAAGGATCATCAATGAAAGTCCAACAGTTAAGCCACATTAACCTATGAAATAAAACTAATGGACTAATCACAGAGACTACATCACATAAGGCTACTGTATGTTGAGCTTTTTTTTTTCTTTTTTCTTTTAATAATACAACTCATTTTAGGTAGACCCGTTTTTATAAAAACGGTTCCGTTCACCTGTTTGTCTGTTGACACCTCATTTCATACAACATAGACTTGATTCGTAAGTGACTCTAGTCTAGAAGTAGATCTGCAGTCCAAGTTGGTCCTAAACGGTCCTAATACTGCTCTAAAAAGCTATTAATAGTAGAGGATTCCCCATTATCTTATGCACAGAATTCACAGTGCACTCGTATGTCGCGCGCCACTGTCCCTCCATTTACGCACAAGCTCCACAAATCCCCAATTCCCACAAAGCGAGCGGAAAAAACAACTACCGACCCGTTCATGTTACAGCACACGTTCCAAGTCAGTGAGGTACAGTTTTAGTACTCACCAAGAAGTTATAGTAGTAGTCCAAATGAGAAAGAGTTTAGGTCAAAGCTCGTGTTTAGTCTCCACCTGCGCCGTGGTGAGCGGTGCCCTCTGGCCGAGCGTCTCTGAACACAACAGGACCCAAGAGCCAGCGCCCGGTCACGTGACTCAAGCTGCACCTTTCTTTAAATATCACCCTGAACCAATCAGAGGGCAGCACCAAGCTTTGTTTTGTTACCTTTGGTTTTCTGTTAGGTTGGTTGAAAATAAGCTTTATTTGGTTGTGCGTTGCTGTTGACCTGATTTCTTGCAGGGTTAGGTGTGTCCCTACACTACAGAGGTCTCAGTGCCGATAAATATTAAGCCTACTTTAAAACATGTAATTGCACTAGCACATTTGCATGATACAATCAAGTTTTTGTCAACTGCCTCAGCCCTTTAATTTACAAACTCCAATCACAACCTTTACAATTAAAGTTACTTCCTAGAAAAGTCTGGGTTAATGACGCAATAGGCTTAAATGAAATAAAATCGTATTTTATTTATTGTGTAGGCTATGTTTAACTAAAAAATATATATAACAAATGTACATTACGTGCTACAAAAAATACAGTTGTTGCCATTCTGACAGCTCCCTCTAGTGCCTGATTGAGGAACAACATTAAAACGCAATCTGCAAAATCTGCCACACGCACAGAGCTTAAAGGAACGTCAGTGTCAGTGTCATTGGCGGGGCGACAGTCTCCTGCTGTTCTCGTATCTCTGGCCCACGTCTGGAGTGCGCAGGTTCTGGTAGGATGGGTCCATTTTCAGAGTGTTGGGCCTGTCCGGGGGCTTGACCCGTGGACTGGGCTGTTTTCTGCAGTTCACCGGGTGCGTGTTTGCGTAAATCCTGCAGTCTGAATCTGGAAAACATGAGACAAGATCAGAAAGGTGAGTTGAGCTGAGATAATTAAGGTTATCCATTTGTTGACTTGTGATTCAGTGTTTTTTGTCTCTTATTACAGTCTTTATATGACATTCTGTTGTATTGTTTAGCTGTGTGTGTGAAGCTGTGTGTTATAATATGTTATTCTTTAAGAAGTATGAAGGCTTTAACTTTCCATTCCACCTCCAGAAAGTTATGTACTGTAATCTCCCTTCAACGATATTTCCACTAAACATAGGCTACTGGGTTTATTCATGTATTTATTTTTATTTTTTTTAAAGAATGATGATTATGCCAAACAGTCTGGTAAACCTGCACTCCTCAAAATCACCAAGTTATTGTACAAACCAAATGTATCTCTTTATCTTGTTCCATTTTGTGTCTTTGCATATGTCATATATTCTTGCTGTATCTGTTCTCTCTCTTTGTTGGCATGTTTGTTTTATCTTGTTTAATCTTATTATTATTCTTATTTTATTTTATTTTATTTTATTTTATTTTATTTACTGAGCATCTTAACAAACACACATGTGCTTAAAGTCTGGTGCAAATTTTGCTTTTTACTAACTGCAATAACAGTTAATTGTATCAGAGGAGATATGGCCCAGTCAAGAATCGAGTCAGACTTGAATCACTATTTTGAGGACTTGAGACATGATTTCATATAATGGACTTAGACTTGGGACTCGGCTTGACTCAGGACTTGACCCTGTGACTTGAAAAGACTTGATGCCTTTCCTCAAAAAATGTATGAGCGTTTCCTGGCCCTCCAGAGGATAATACACAGTAGAAAAAAACACGGTGGTGCTCTTTGCGTCAATTATAAGACGCAAAAAATCTCAAGTCACTGGTTAAAATAAAATGCCTTTATTGATTTAGGGCATGTCTTAATCGACAACTCAAAAAGCCCCAATGTGTTTCAGCCTATGGCTTTCCTCAGGAGACAAACAGTCCCCAGTCCTGTTTGTGAGAACTGTAAAAAATAATGCCTGATATATCATTGTTTTGTATTATTATTGTTAACTGTGATATGCTGTAGATACATCAGCATCTCTTTTTTGTGATGACTCAAACTAAGATTTGAGGGGGCGATTAAGCACCAACATGTGTTACTCCTGGATATATTTTTAACTGTTGGTCAATATGTTGCCCTGTTGCCTTTCTCATGCATAGAACTGTATTAATCCTTTGTCGTAATTTCCTTTGCAGCAATGTGAAATCGTTAGCTTAGAATTTAAACCACACTTGAGATGAAACATTGTTTCAAGTGTCTCATCTGGTGCTGCTAACCACAAACCACCAGCTCATGAGAGTCCACATGCATCTACACTGTAGTCCACCTGCTGTAAGCCATATATTCAGAACATGCAATATCTACATGTAATATTTGAGGCTTAAAAAGTAGTTTATTCATTAACAACACTTCACCTTAAATGAGGGATTTGTTATGATCTTGTGTTTCTGTGGAGGTGTAAATACATGTTTTTAAAATATTGTCTGAACACAACATGCTTACATTCTGAGAAAAAAAGTCAACTTTATTTATTTATTTATGGCTAGATGCTTTTTAGGGCAAGGTTTATTGGCCTTAAGGCTACAAACTGATTTTTTGGCTGATTTTTAAAAAAATATTATAGACCAGGGTTTCCAAACAAGTGGTTTAATTCTGCCTGCAGGCCTCACTCTGGGTTCCGCGTGTAATGACAATAACCATGTAAAACATCTGCAGTTTGATGGCCATTGGTTGCTCAGGATTATAGAAAATGTTTATTTCTGACTGATGAGGTTTAGGGCTGCAGGTTATTTAGTTGATCAGAATTTATAGTTGAATTTAGTTGATATGAATTTATGTAAATATACACATAAAAAGTATAACTAAAAATGTTAAAGGTTGGATGAATTCCACTTGCCCCAAGTTTACTGTTAAAACCAGTTAGTTAATAGTAATGATATAAATACTAGTATTTCTTTATTTATATAAAAAGTATAAAAATATATATTTATGGTTATTTGTTTAAACTGTGTGGATTGATACCTCTTTGCCTGAGCCGTCTTCTTCTCAGCATGAAACACACAGTCACCACAATCAGTAAAACAAGTCCTGTAGCTCCCAGTGTGATCCACATCCACCAGTTACTCCACATAAACGGAGGCTGTTCAGGAACTGGGAAAAAACAAAACAATACATTTGTAACTATACAGTTTTACTTTAACACAATTAGCACAGATACAAAACAAGCTCTGACCCTAAAAATTCGGCCTCATTGTATTGAGGATGGGCAATGTTAACCCAGTTACCAATATAAATAGAGGATGCATATTCGACACACCTTGTTCAGTAACAGCAGGTTGTGATGTGAATCTATTTTCTGTCATAAAAAAAACAAAATAAATCTTAACTTAAACATATGTTTTGATTTGTAAATCACTTTTACAAATTTAGTGACCCTCTCTACTTTACATAACAGGTATTTTGAATAACACTTACTGACTTCTAGCTGTGTCCAGTGACTGTATTTTTTCTGAAGAATTGGAATGTCCTCTGTAGCTTTGCAGAAGTACCATCCACTGTTATTCCGGGAAACATTGTGAAGAGGCAGTATTGCCTCTGTACTGCAGTTAGAGAACTTTTGTTTGGAGAGGTTTTGGCTGTCCATGGTGGAGTTACTAGTAGACTTGAAGTACCAAGAGACAGTACAGCGCCCTGAGCTATTGGGGAACAGGTTACAGTGCAGAAACACAGAAGACCCTTCCTGCGTGACTTTTGGTTCAGTTCCCTTTGGTTCAGTTGAATTGTCCACCAGTGAGACCACTGTGAAAGTGGATGAGACCATCCCTACCACTGAAAATGAACAAAGACAATTCAATAGTCATGCAATAAGACTAAAATCACAATGTATTATAAATGGGCCTAGTAATATGTAAATATAATTGTAAATATATAGTTTAATATAATATAATTCAAGGCATAGGTAATTCACGTAACCACTAGTCTTACATTTTTATACACCTTTTTTATTATAATTTAATTATAACACATATATTGTTGTTTTTTATACAGTTATGTTATGGCATATTATTTTAAATAAAATAGCATGCTGTGTGGGTTTAATTTTAATTTATTCCAATATAACTGTTTAAATCAATTACTTCTGTATGACATCAAAGGAAGTCACCTACCTGTTAACAGCAGCCAAATTTCCATTGTATATGCGGCAGTCTTCCTCTCACTCAGACACTGTGGCTATGACCAGAAAAAACTACATGAGAGGTTTATGTAGGTGGGAGGAGGGGCTTTCACATAATTACTGTAACAGATCTACAACAAGCTGAAAATATATTTATATAATATTTGTTTAGTTTTAGAACAGTTTGAGTGTTTTAGTCTCAAATAATGGAGTGTAAAAACAGGAGAAAGAAAAAAGTGTGATTGGATTAGTGTTAACCAAGATTAAATATTTAAATGAATTAAAATATGTTTTTATGAATATAATATATAATTATGTAAATTAATTATTAATTAAAAAGAAGCAACCACAAGTTAGCATCACTTTCTAGTGAAAGTCCATATTACATTACTATAGTTCAACTATGTCGGCAGGCTTATAGGCGCTACTGTGGTTTTTGGTTCCCAGGTGCTAAACACAGGGTCGCTCATCTTCATCCTGTTTAACCCTGAAACGAGGGCATGCTTTTCTGTGGCAAGGCACATTTAAATAATGATTTGGTATAGATTTAGATTGTGCATTGTAACAGTGGGCTTACCCTGTGTTGCAGTTCTGCATTAGGGGTTATTGTAGAACAATCCCTCTCATATCTAGATTTCATAATGCTTACAAAAGAACAGGAAAGGTGAACTGAATCATCTGTGGTCCGCAAAACTTGCAACAAGAAGAAGAAGAAGTAATTTGCTTTGTGAATAGAAGACATGCATGTTCGGGTGATTAAATGTGCATGTCATTTTTATGGTAGACGGGCCGTCATTTATTTCTTTGTCCATTATGTTGGTATGGCATTAAACTCATCTTTCAATTACATATGTTTTATTACTAATATATACCTTGAAAAACATGCATTCTTACTGTGAGTGTGCCTGCCTCTAAACCACCAAAATACTTTAAGTAAAATCTGCACCCGTTAAAGTATTGTGACAGTTTAATGATCAAATTCTAATCCTGTTCAAAGTGCTATTTGAAAACATTCAGGCAAATTTTAACTGTTGTTTTAATTGATTCAACTTAAGCACACAAAATTAACCCAAGAAAAAATGCATTGTATATTTGGGATGATATGGCGCTTAACAAAACTGTCTATAGTTTAGCAGCAAGATTTCCCTCTAAAAGGAGATATCAGTTAAACGCACAGTATACAAGGCCGTCTGACTTGCATAATCTCTCTTCCTAAGTAGGCTTCTCTGTTTAATCCTTAGCCTTTCACTGTGAAGCAAATTCACAATATTGATGCTTTATTGTATTGGTTCTTGTCTAGAAATCAATATTCAGGGATAATAGCAATACAGTAATAAGTCAAGTTAATTCAGTTTTAACAAATGCAGGGTCAGGCACTGTAGGGGAAAGAGCCCATTTCTTTGCTGGTTAATTTCTGCTCAGACAAAGAATACACTTAAAGCAGACATAAAGTTCAGAGAGGAATTTACTTACTATCTATGCAATGAGTTTGAATATGCAATAAATAAATAAATAAATAAATAAATAAATAAATAAATAAATAAATAAATAAATAAATAAATAAATAATACGTTAAGTGATCGAAATAATACATTCAATATTTTAGGTATTGCGTGTACACCTTTTCACTTTAGAAACACCATTACCCAGAATCCTCTCCTAACGCATGCGCAGAGTGACCTACGGCCCAAGGCGTTGGTGGGGATTCATCCGAAGATGCGTTGCGCTCACTTCGGCATCATCATTACCAGCTCGCCGGGGAAAATACTGCAAAAATAAGCCACGGGGAGACGTAGCGGCGGAGTTTGCGGCTCTTGTGTCGCCGGAGAAGCGCAGGGACGACATGGGCGACCAGAAGGTGAGCCGAAGC
>KN512476.1:0-11885 GCA_000787155.1 Scartelaos histophorus | reverse complement strand
ACACACTCGGCTGGGGTCGGGCGCTAAGAACACTGGGTAATGTCATCTGGACGACTGCGGCGGCTCTGCAGAGCGGCCACACCTCCCCACACTCTTCATTTTGTCAAGAAATATTACACCATTTTCTGTTCTATTCCTAATCAAAAACATTCCTTAGCAAAAAGAAGTTTATTCTAGTGTACTATGAGTATACTTATCTTGTACTAAAAAGGAGGAAGTATACTTGAAGTTGACTTTTTATTAACTATATTATTTATATAATCATTATGTATATTATGTCTTATACTGAAAAGTATAAAAAATCTACGACTGAGTACATAATACTAATAATATACTTAAACTTATACTTTAGTAAACTTTATCTATAAATAGCACATTAAAAAGTAAGCTACAAATAATATGCCAAGCAAACTTCAAGTATAACAACAAGTAAACTAGTAAAAATACATCAAGTGTACTATAATAAACTGAACATGGGACTCGAAGTATGCAACTACTGCAGTAGCTTGGCAGTAGTTCACTTGTTTGTCCTCTGAGCTAAAGGTTGGAGGCTTGAATCCTTCTCTTGACATAACATGATGTTTTGGGCAGAACACCTTGTGTCTGTGTACACTGATATATAAATGGGTGAGTGGTTCCTCGTTGTGAAGAAGCGCGTTGAGCCTTGAAGGTCGAAAAAATGCTATATAAGAATCTGACCATTTACTTGGCAGTATATAGATAAGTGTACTTATGGTGTACTTTAAGAATACCAGAAGGATATTAAGTACATTGATAGTATATAGATAAGTGTTCTTAAGGTGTACTTTAAGAATACCAGAAAGATATCAAGTACACTGATAGTATATAGATAAGTGTACTTATGGTGTACTTTAAGAATACCAGAAGGATACAGTATATCAAGTACATTGAGAGTATATAGATGAGTGTACTTGTGATATACTTTAAAGTGTACTTTTGCAAACTTAAAATTAACTTTATACTTAAAGAAAACTTTCGTAAACTTAAAATGTTCCTATTTAGTCTGAAACAGTATTAAATGAATATACTTTGTAGTACACTTAAAGTACATGGCCTATAGTACACTTGTTAAACTAATACTTATACTGAAGCGTACTTATTAAAATGAACTTAGTATACTCCTTTTTCCATTCACTCTATATGAACACATCCAAACTTTTCACCAAAAGCACCCAAACTTCTTCTGCTGCTGCTGGTCCTCAGTTTACTCGACAGCGGGGTTGGATTCTGGGTCACGTCTTTACCGCAGTTGATATATCTTTTACCTTTTAATCTAATACAAGTATTAGAGTACAGTCCATGGAGATCGTATTTGGACTTAAAATGGGCCAATTTACAGATCAGTTTTATATCGAGAAAGTTTAAAAACTAAAATATGACTTCACTACATCTGACTGCGTAACCAATTTATTCTCTTCCATTAGAAGTGGTAGAAGTTAAAGTACAAGCAGTAACACCAAATTTTTCCGCTCACTTTCATTTATTTTCTCCAACTTTTCCGCCGTCCAAACCTTGATCTCCGGGCGAAGGTAAAGCTAATGACGCACACTTGCTGATTATCGGAGCAGACGGCGGGAAGCGAAGTTATTCTGACCTCAAGAGCTGCTTATGCGATATATCTGTACTTGGGTAGAAACATTTTGCTCATATAAGGCCTTCAGTCTAAATGTGGCCCTCCAAGTGATCAGATCTGGCCCATTGTCCATCTTTCAAATATTCAATAAAAAAGTTTACCATTGTTTCCTAGTTTAATTCTTGGTTAGTTATGGTTTAGTTCTAGTTTAATCCTGCTTGTGTTTGCATGTTTGTGCAGCTCTGAGCCGCAGAAACCAGACGAGAGCTTAGAGATTCTGCATAAGAGCACCTCAACCTACTTAGACAAATCTCTGTAGAAGATCAAAAGTTCCATTTAAACTCTGAATTCTTTATCCCACAAAAGTCAGACCAGTCCCACTCCCATCCCAAGTGGAGCCGTTTGTGCAGCTCTGAGCCGCAGAAACCAGACGAGAGCTTAGAGATTCTGCATAAGAGCACCTCAACCTACTTAGACAAGTTAAGTTAATTTAACATTTTGGACATGTTAATCAAGTTATATTTTATAGTTTTAAGAGGAAATGTATAAGGTTTTTTAGGGTTATCCTGATTTAGCTAAACAACACAAAGAGATGTTTTATTTTTACACTTTATTTGAGGTAATTTAAGCTAAAATTATGTACAAAACTGGTTCAGACTGTTCTTCTCTCGCAGGAGTTTGAAGTGGTGGGTGGGAAGTACCAAATTAACACTTGGGGAAGTTGTAACAATCATATCAATTTTGACAAATAACCCCAACTCGAATCCCCATTTCACTTTCAAATAGTTAAAATAAAACTTTTTGTGTTAAAACTAACTCTGAAATATTTTACCCTGAAATTTTAACCCTCTAGTTTTTGCTGTGTGGTGTGTGTGAGTTGTGCCTCAGTTCCAGGACTCACACTGATGCAGACTTACTACCTCCTGCACGGCACTTTGCAGTACGTGAACATGCATCTACAAAAAGAAGAAGGTAATAACACATTTGTCAAAGAAAAGAGGAGGAAAGTGGATGCTCTCGTCCAAAGCTTTAAACAGCTAATGATCTCCGAGTCAGAACCAGAGGAGAACTCCATGAGCACAGATCCTTCCTCCTTCCATTAAATGAACTTCTTTCCCCATTAAAGAGCAGCAACGCTCACGCACTTCAACATTTGTTCCAAACAGAGGACTAGCAAATTATTCTTCATCATTATTATTCATTATTCAGTTTTATAGTATTTAAATGAATACTTGCTAATGGCATTTTCAGAAAGCGGCAAAAACATTAGTTAAATTGCTTCTCTTTTACACAGAAGAACTGCATAGTCATTTTGGTACAAATGAAAAAATCTGCTAATCGCTGGCAGCTGTTAATGGGACCTGTCCACTGCCTGGTCACATGACTCTGCACCCTGGTCACATGACTCTGCTGCCTGGTCACATGACTCTGCTGCCTGGTCACATGACTCTGCTGTCTGGTCACATGACTCTGCAGTCTGGTCACATGACTCCACTGCCGGGTCATGTGACCAGGCAGCAGAGCAGTAAATTTTATGGTCAGGTTCAACATTAGTCAATTGACCTTTGGGATATTTCAGGGCAATGTAGAGTGTAATCAATAAGGAGCAAGTTTCAGCTTCCCTATGTTGGAGTATGAACAATGGCATTTTGTTTTCTGTGGCTTTTGCACATTGGTGCTTGAGACTATAATATAAATATATTTGACCAGTGATTTGCACCACTTAATGACAGAAATGTTCACTGCATGAACAGCTTTGACCAATCAGAGCAATGCGGTTAGACTGGAGCTAGTTTTAGTTTTGTGGAGGTTTGAGGGGGGCTGTAGGTTCACTTGGAGCTTTGAGGATTTAAAAAGTTAATGTTATGAAAATAAAGCAGAATCCCAACAAAATCCAACGTTTGTCAAAGATGTAGATCCTCGTCAACCGAACATGAGCCGTCTGATTTCCCCCCAAAAATGCATTGGGTTTTATGGAAGAACTTATCCGAGCTGGAACTCCCCGATGGAGTCGATCTGACACCAGGACAGAGGGAGTGTCTTATCCATAATACAGGGAACACAGTGAGGTATCAGTGGCTAAACTGTTGTTGTGTCACACAAAACACTTGGCTGAGTATTCTTGTGGTGTGTGTGTTGGTGATGGTTGGACGGGCTGATCGAATAGATTGTGGAGTGTGGAGTGAATGAATAATGCACGTCTGGAAAAGCTAACGCACAACTATTACAACGAGCACTTTAACCCATCTGTCATTTTCTCCTTTCAAGAAATTAATATAAATACACTTTCCTTCCTCCCTGCAGTTCAGCTACCCTGGTCAGCCAAAAGAAAATGAGGGTGAATCAGGTACGATAATAAGAGTTAAATGACTCATCAGGGGCATGAACGAGCATGTAAAATATGAGTCACTTAACAGTTCACACCTCAGGGTTCTATGGCCGATCAGTCTTCATAAGGCACTTGGGCTAACCACTTTTATTATTTGGTTTTATTCATGGCGTACAGTTACACAGAGGTCTGTGTAGTCCCGCAGTCGTCCAGGTGGGTTCCATCACAAAAGAAAATTGAATTCTGTCACTAGGGAAAAGTCTTTTTGAGTGAATACGTTTCACTGGTGATTGGACAGCTTCTTCAGTCCTCACAGGGTTCTTAGTAGTTTAAGGACGTAATTATCAACACGTAGTCCGTACTGCCAGCTAGAGTGTGCAGGTTACACATGTTTACATGCATAAAAGGAAAAGAACATAAATGGCAGAGTCCAATAAAAACACAGTGTGCAGTAGTCAGTGTGTACATGTGTATGTACTCAGGTACCTGCTGTATGTGACTGTGCAGTTTTATTTACATGAAGAGCAGACTACCTGAGGCGTTCACGGCAGGTGGTAGGAAACAGCCAAACAAATATTAGACGTGTGTTTGGGTGTTTAGTTTCAAATCAGCAGTAATGGCAAACTACGGCCTCTCCATCGAGCGCTCATCGAGCTCATGCTGTTTTGTTTTGGTCTGTTATGTTAAAGTGAAAATGAAATTTACCGGAGCTTCACTGTGTATCTGCACAGCGGAGAGCAAATCACTCCGTAGCATGTTTGAAAACCAACTGCTTAACATAATTGAAATGTTGCTTATCTGTGCTCACCAAAGTGTGGTTCTATCCATGATAGTCCATTTTATTACTAATTAGGCCATAGCTGTGAGGTTTTAGTGCTTAGCTGCATTATGCTGGTCTGCATGTACACTGGGATAAGTGTGTCCCACAGCTTCTGAGGCACAGGCAAGTAGAATTCAGTTGTTTAGGATTTCTCTGTGTATGTAAACTTGTAAACTTTAATGACCGTCTTACCTGAATTATGAAGAAGCTACTAGTACTTGGAAGTGTGGCAAAATTTTACCTAGCCAGTCAAAATTTTGCAAAAACGAGTGGATCTGGGGCTGTATCATGTCTCTCCGACGCCTCCCTGAGGATGTGACTGACAGGCCAATGAACCAATCAGAGAAACGCATCTGTTCAATCTGTTCACATGAAAAAAAAACATGGCTGCTTACTAATAACAAAAAGTAAAAAGAAAGGCCTGAGAAACAGCATAAATTTTCTTCTATTCTGAATGATAGCAGAACTTTGGAGAGACCTTCTGCTTTAAATATAAATTAGCTGTGGTGGTTGAATCGTTGTCACGGTCTACGGTCCGGGTCCAGTCCCTTCTGGATTCAAACAGAATGTAGAAGTGACTGGCTGCTCAGGCAAGTGAAATCTATTCTCTCTTAAGAAAAAAAAACTGTTGTCCTGTTGACAGAATTCAATTTTCTTTTGCTTGTGATTCACAGCACTGTCATGTAGTCTCAGTGTAGCCGACCAGACTGAAGTAAAGACAAAGTAAAAATGGTCTTTCCCCAAAATGAGTCTGCTGTGTGCTGGATTTATATAGATTTAGTTCTGATCAAGTCCAAAAGAGCTGTGACAGGACTCTTGTATATTGGCGTCTTTTCTGCGGTGACATTCCCCTTACATCAGCAGCGTGTTACATCATGGTGTGCTTAAGCTATTACTGAATGAGCATGAAATTAGAAATCTGACGCGGGTTATTAAGCAGAACTCCCCTCGGGCTAATATATGGAAAGACATTCACAATGGCACGTCAAATCCTACACAAATACTAAAGAGGGAGGATCTGGAGAGAAATGTACACAATGGGCTTCAAGTATTTATTTAATTACTATGAATGAAGCTAAAAGAAGGAAAAAAAACACCAACAAATTTAATCGAATAAAGGGAAAGTGATTTTTCTGTTAATTGCTCGCGTTTGTTCTTCCCAGCGAGTGCAATATTTTCAAGTTTTTTTCCATTCTTTGCGGAGTGTTTATTGTTGAGGTGTTGAATCGTATCGTATTGTTTTAGATCCGGGTGAAAAACGGCTCCATTTCACTTGATGAATGTGATTTTAATCATCATGTGTAGGAGAGCGGCGCTGGGATTGATCGGGTGATTGAAAAGCACAAATGATATTGCTCCGCTGGAGGCTGATTATGAGTCCAGTTTTAAAGCGAATCTATTATGTGAAACTGACTTTGAACCAGTTATTTCTTTTCTCGTTTACCCTCTTGAAGTTGCGTTGGGAGTGATTCATACTCGTCTGAGTCACCTTTATTCTCCCATAAGACGTCATCGCCTCTGTAGGTTTATCTCCAATTAAAAAAGTATGGAGTGAATGAATAAAGCTCTGTAAAGTGTCTGTAAAGCGCTATATAAAAAAAGTTGTTTTAGATGAATATTACGATTTAAAACGTGCAAATTATAACATCCATGACAGATCCATAAATAAATTGCAGACACAAGCACAATATATTTTCTTTAACGGTGCTCTGCTTAACATTTCTAGTCATTTTAGATCTGTATTGAGATTTACAACGTTCAAATTATAACATCATAACGTTATAATCCATATATTCAAGACGGCATTGCCACTGGACGTGCGTTGGTCTCCAGTTTGATTTTCTGAAGTGGTAATATGTGTATTCAGCAGTGTCACATAGTCATTTTGCACACCACATCTTCTTTAAAATGGTAAATGTTCACATTTTTACACTTTTCCACCTTCAAGGCACTAAGGGCTTTACAACAAGAAACCAGTCACTCATTCACACACAAGTACACGCAGACACAAGAGCTGTCCAACATTTGACTCACTACACTCTATGGCAAAGTTTGGACAAATGAAACTGAATGGAGCGGATGCATTTGGAAATTAAAGTTCCTATAAGACGTTATAACAGTGTGAAATATGCTTGGAAAACTACAACTCTCAGCTTTTCAAGGGGGAAAAGTAAGTTTCTGTCTTTTATGGTTGGAAAGTTGTGCACACTTATAGAAAACCAGGGTTCCCACAGTGTCTTAAAAGCATTGAATTTATGAATTTGGAAATAATACCTTGAAAAAGTCTTGAATTTTTACATGTGGGTCTAAAAATGTGTGCAGTATGAAACTTCGCTGTATCGCATTTCTCCTCAAAAGTTTAATTTGTCAACCATCATTATTTGGTTAAATAATGTAGCCTAAATGAAGAGCAGCAGAACTAATTAACTGATAATACAACGCAGCCCCGGGTCAGAATACTCCAGCACCACAAGCAGAAACACACAAAATCTCAGAAAACAGAATAGAACACAAAGTTTGACTAACGCCGTTATGTTGGGTTTTTTTTACGTTGGTTTTACGTTACCTGGCTCCCCTTTTCATGCTGAGGTTATGGGGAAGCGTCTCTATTCTCCCCATATTCCTTTGTTTAAGAAGTAGATGAACATGAGAGGTCTATGAAATAGGCTGTGAAATAAAACTTTATATATAAATGGTCCTTTAAAGGTTTTGAAAAGACTTGAATTTAACTTGAAGGAACCTGTAGGAACCCTGAAAACATCTTCCCCAGTATCGTATAATGACACTGCCGGTCTGGAAGGGTTAATATTTAAATCTTTGGAAGAGTCTATGGGAAAAATGAATGGAAAATTTACTCCTGGTACAAACTATGAAGTCAAGCGGGACTGTTGGGCTCCGTTATGACAAAAAAATCGACCAAATGTACGATTCCATTTTGCACGTCTTCTTTAAAATGGCAAATAATCACATTTTTATACAGCGCTTTTCCACCTTCAAGGCAATCTAAGCGCTTTACAACAAGGAACCATTCACTCTTTCACACACACATTCACACACCGATGTTTGCAGACACTGGGGCGAGGTTAGGTTCAGCGTCTTGCCCAAGGACACAACGACAGCATTCATTTGTGGGAGCTGTAATCATCTGCCAACCTGTGGGTCAGTGGCTTTGACCGCGCAACCAAAGATGTTTATGTTGCAAGCGGGATAAAGATGTACTGTTGAAATTTAGATCAGAGTTCAAGACTATTGATACTTTGCAGTGACACGACTCTGAATGTTTAGCAGTTTTCATGGAGATACAAAACAAATGTTAGATTTTTATAGTCAAACTCAGAAAAAAAATGATGTTTAGCAGTTTCCATGGAGATACAAAACAAATGTTAGATTTTTATAGTCAAACTCAGAAAAAAAATGATTCAAACAGCACATTTTCATTAACCTGCAAAGAATAGAAGTGTCAATGGTCCTGTTTACATGTTTGATTTTCAACTAAAAGGTGACAGTGATTAACTAAACACTTTGGGCTAATGCGATCTGGTCATTTTATGTGTGAGAGGCTTGTTAAACCACACAAATGTTGTACTTCCAACCACTTCACCTTTTTCCTGTCAGATCGTGTGAGAACAAAGAGCAGATTTAATCTAACTTGAGTCGCAAACCTTCAGACAGAGTAGTACTTTTAGTTAGCTTCACGCCCTTTGGACATGTTGGTTACATAAGCCCCAAAGTATCGATAGCTGCACCGGTTAAAGAAATGAGGGATGGAAGTGATTATTGCATTTTATGTCCAAACTGAACCTTTCTAATGTTCTTTTAGCTGGATTCATTTTGTCGAGAATTTTCCGTCACTTCCTTGACCTTATTTTTATGCCGAACTACCGGCTAACCTCGCCCTCCTGCAGTTTATTACCCCATAGATGGAGTTCCAGTACGGTATTGATGTGGGCTGACTTGCAGAATGTCTAATATTTCTAATCAAATTGGTTGTCCAGTCTTTGAATATTTGATTTAGCATTTTCTAGAGTTTGAAGGTTATATTTTGACCCAATTAAGAGCTACTCAATCCTTTACAGATGTTATATGCTTATAGAGATTGGGATTTGGTATGTTATTTTAAAAAAAAAAGCAAATGGGACAGTCTAAAAACACATACTGGGTTTTAAAGGTCCTAAAACGTGTTTGCCAAACTGATTGTTATAATGTTACCTCCTCAAAAACATACCTAGAGTTGTGATTTTTTTCATTAGCACATGATTAACTGTTTATGATTACTCCACATCTCCAAAATTCCAAGTTGCATCTTTAGTTCAGCAGAGATTGGCAATTCCGGGGCTGAAACTATCCAAATGATTCTAGTGAAGGTGTATGGAGTGTAAAAACACAGTGGAGCGTGCATTGTATTACTTCTTAACATCACAAGGTGGCCTAAATATGCAAGATTTGTGTGCCAAATGTGTGAATAAAACGAAAAAAATACAACTCCAGGTATGTTCGTGATGAGGGAACAACTGCAAAATGAGTCAGGTTGTCTTATAAAAGTGTCTTGCTCAAGGAATACGCTGTGGTCACCTGAGATGCCAAAATATTCCAAAAAACTCAAACAATACTGGAATTCTAAAACGCTATTTCAGCATTTCTGTCTGTTGTTATTGAGAACTCATTTCTTCCAGAATTCCGATTGGCGCTTTCCACGTTGAGCCTTTGTCGGTCCGAATCCACTGGGGCCGGATTGAATTCTGCCCACACCATTGTTTTAGCCCCTTAGTCCCCGTACGATTCCATTCTTTTCAACCACCGACTCCTTTGTTCACGCACAAACCATTTCTTCGCATTTTTACCACGACAATTTTATCAGCATCGCGAACAGCCGTTACACAAATTTCACGTTTTGATCCCATTTTTTTCCCTAAATGTTTCAATCCGTGAAGCCCGCTAAGCTGTTTATTGCCTGCAGATTAGAGGCTGGGCTAACCCTTGACTCTCCGTGGTGCGTTTGAGAGCGCCTGGTAATCCGCAGCGTCATGTGGATGTGTCTTTTCATGCACGCAGATCACATTGTGTTACCGCTGCGCTATTGTGCGTTCTTTAAGGGAGCGTAGTGAGAATCGATGCGTAGAGAAATCAGGGTTTAAAAGTAACTGGGTGACTGTACTTGTTGAGCTGTTGCTGTTGGTCTTTGAACATGTTCTTGACACTTTGTTTCAGAATTTAAATAATGGCGATGTAGAATCATGTTAGATTGTTGTTTAACCCTTCTAAACCTAAGGGCGATTTTAATACACTTGTTCTTGCATGGATTCTCTTAATTTTGCTATTAATACTCCTCCTGTTACCCCATAATGAAGTGTTGTACATCCTTTTTGTCAGTACAACCTGATATTTTATCTGTAGTTGTATAATATGGCTGTAATAAATGCTAAAGGACCAGAAATACAAATAAAAAAAAATTAAAAAAGGAAAATAAAATTGACGCTTTCATACAAAACACATAAGCAAACTTTTTGGACATGAAAAAAAAAAGCTTAATTTACAGACTTAGCTTCAAAAGTGCAAAATATCAAGTTTGGAAGTCAACTAAAACTATCCTTATTGCCCTCAAAACAAAACAAAACCAAAAAAAAAAGCGTAATTGCCCCATTACTTTAATGGGACCAGTCATGAAAACAGCTCCTGTCAGTCCAGGGCACAGAGCCACATCACTGGGCCTGCATTTTCAGAGTATTACATTTGTATTTGAGCATTTTAGGTGAAATACAACTTTCAAATAAAAATAGCAAGGTATGCACAATTACACAAACTAGTAATTTGACATTTATTTGAGAAATGACTGCACTTAGGGCGGCTTTTCCAATTGTTACAAACACAGACGCTTAAAGCTGTCAACCATCTTGACTCACTACACTCTTTGGCAAAGTTTGGGCCAATGAAAATGGATGGAGCGCATGTTTTTGGCGGAAAACAAAGTTCCACTGGACACTCTTTGCGTTTTGCATTATAATACTGCGTGACTTAGAGGATAACGCCGGAAATCTGTTCGGAAAGCCATGATTTTCAGCTTTTCAAGGGAAAAAAGTAAGTTTCTATCTTTTATGGTTGCAAAGTTATGCACATTTATATAAAACATATTCCCCGGTGTTGTATATGATGCTGTCCGTCTGGAGATTAATACAAGAATCTTTGGAAGAATGAATGGAAAATGTACTTCTGGAGCAGACTTTGAAATCAGCGGGACTGTTGGGCTCCATTATGTCGAAAAAATCCACCAAAAGGTGTTATTGTCCAAACCAACAGCTTTGCAGAATGATTCTAGCTTTAGATTCTGGTGATCATGAACCAAAACATGCTACAATAGCTCGTCACGGAATCAAACATTTTTTTTTTATTTGATGTATTTTTTACATTTTTTTTTTTTTTTACAAAATCATATTCAAACAAATGCAGAAAAGAGAGACCCGCACAAACATCAAACCAACCCGTGGCCACCTTTGAATCCTCCACACAGCCCATGTAAACACACCAGCTACGGTGTTGGGGGCTTACAACCAGTCAAAAGCCAAAAGGTACAAAAAAACAAGCTTTTGGAAAAATACATAAATAATTTACTCGCTCCCATCGCCTTGAAAGCAGCGTGACTCACAACGTCCGGCAGATTTGAGGAGAGTGGACACGTTTTTCAATTTCTAGCAAAGCCATAGTCTGTGTTTTGGTTTCATGGTCAGAGCTGTAACCTTGGCTTTGACGAAATAGGCAAAAATATCGAAGCAGAATTTAGCATGTTTGTGGAATTCTAATTTTAAATATGAATACGTCACATTGTTTAACCTCATTTCAACCCATTATTTCGTTTCTGAGTGAATGAAAACGATTTCGGACCGTCGCCATAGCTGTTTAAGGTGTAACTTTTTGGTTGGTGGTCTGTCATCTGCTCGTTTCTATGGAGATGTCATTGCTCTGCTTGGAATGTTCCGCAGTGTGACATTAAACAGCTCTACTTTACATTTATGAGAACACAGGCGGTTTTACTGCTTGAAAACACCTAGAAAAACAGGCTGAGCGCGGTCGCTTCTCCACAGATCTGACCTTTACCTTGGTCTGGTTGGTCTTCATGACGGTAGAAAGGTTCATACTGTGAAACATTC
>JACN01156504.1:0-13724 GCA_000787155.1 Scartelaos histophorus | reverse complement strand
AAATAAATTGAACTGAATTGAATTGAGCAACAACAGCCGTGTAGTTCTCCTATTCTCTAAATCTCTTAGTTGTAGTTATTTCAAATTAGAGACAGGGCTGTATATTATTTGGCTGATATTTGGATTGTTTTGCATATTGGCCTTAAATCTCCAGCACATGACAATTTTAGTCAGTTTGCTGCCTAAAAACTTACACAGAACATTTATTTATATACTTAATACTTTAACACAAAGAGAAAACAGCGCCAAATGTGGTACACTGCTCTCTCAAAAGTTTGAGGTTCTGTGGGTGAGTTTGTAATGAATTAAAATGACCAAATTTGAGGAAAATCATAAGAATGGCTGCCCAAAAGTATCAGCCAGCTGGATTCTAAACAATGGGTATTGGCATCAGGCGTGAAAAAAACATCTTGGCCGATCTCTACTTCAAATACATTCTTTTTTACTCATCCGGTCCTTTTCTCAGAGGACCCACTGTGGACCACACTGGTTCCTCTAAGTCCATTCTCCTCGTGGTCACAGCTGTACCAGGCGTGACAAACGGTGACTGATGCGCTCGTGCTTCTGTGTAAAATATGGCTTTATTATAGAGTGGCGGTCAATGGAACAAATGGACTGTACATGAATCTAGTGTGTGCGTGGCCCATTGTCATTCGCACGTGGAGTATCCTGCATGCATTAGTATTCATGTCCAATTATGTAGCAGCATACGAACATTCAAGATTTGCATATGTGCATGGCTCTGAGCATCCAGATGTCCCATTTTGTTTGTGCTGCCATTATTTGGATGATGGCCCTGATACACTTCCATATGGACCCTATGTGTGACAGGTTTGTACAGGCACTGACACACACTAAGCCACTATGACAGTTTTATAATATCGTTCAAATGGAAGTGGAGATTAGACAAGAGTCGGAGCAGAGCAGAACTGGCTCAGGTGTGAGAATGACAAACTTACAGCCAGAAGGTCGACTGTTCAGCTGCTGTGCCCATCAGAATCCTTAAAAGTGAATTATGCAACATGTAAAATAGACTAATGACATCTAAATATAAAAAAAAAAAACAAGCAGGTGACAGACTCCCAACCAAAAAGTCATAAGTTGGTAGAATTTCTTTCTGCTGAATAATGCTTCTATATTTGTGTTAATGTCTCAACTGTGTGCACCCCAATGTTTCACAAGTAAATGTCCTGTTTATTTTCTCTTAGACTCTGAAAATGTTTCTTATTAAGAGCTAAGTTTTGACAGCTAACATGTCACAGGATTTTAAATTTTAAAAGTATTTTTGTATTGCTATTGTGAGAAATGATTTCTTGTTAATATCTTTAGAATCTGTGTTCTTAAGAAAAGTTTGCATGATTTCATAATCTGTGTGTTCTTGGACAAAGAGTCCATGCGACATAGATGGTTTAGGCTGCAGGGTTTTGGAAAGTTGTGGGAATAATATCTTAATAATCAATTGTGAGAATGATATCTTTATAATCTGTGTTATTTGGAAGAGTTTGCATGATGTAACCTTGGATATTTGTGTTTAGAGCAGGTACAGTGGACCAGAGAGTAGGGCCATATATGTACAGTTTAAAGGACTGGGTTGTTCATGTTATTTTCAAGCTGTAAACCAAACCAAACACGTAATCCAAGTCATGTAAAGAAAGCTGATGTCTGCCAAAATCACAGTATTTATGTTTGCCTGCAGCAGGGGGTTCCAGAGATGTAAAGTGGACAGTCCCCAGGGGTAAACCTGTATTTTCTGCCTAAACCAAATAAATATATTAAGTTGCATCTGGACTTCTGGACTCTTGTTTTCATCACCTCCAAGGAAAATCTGACACTGACAATCACATTATAAACATCAGTTGCCACATAAGAGTATCCTCCAGTGATTTATTTTATTTTTTAAGTGTATGGGAGGCTGAATCAGAACTTTGCACATCAGTTCCTTGAAATGGACACGTTGGAGGAAAGGGGGGACAGTCCAAGAACATGAACAGAGAAAAAAATCATGCACTTACTTCTTACGTCTTACTTGCAAATTGTGAATTTTATTAGGACATCGTGATGATCACAATTTGCAAGTAAGACGATGAGCAGGATTTTTCTGCCTATCTATGGGGAAATGAATGAAAGATTTACTCCCAGAACCGCAGCTGACTGCAAAATATAGAAAATAAAACGGTTTTAAATCTGTCTGACTCAGAAGTCTGGTTACCTGTAGCGCCTCCCGAAGGACGTCTTTGCAAAATAATGGGGATGTGTGGTCCATCATGTGTTTAAAGCTGCATTGTGTCATTTTACTGGTTGAGGATCCATCAAACGCTTTTCTCCTAGGAGATGTTATTGCTTTATCTGAAATGTTTCACAGTATGGCTATCAATTCAAGCAGAACAAATCAAACCAAGTTACAGGTCAGGTCTGCGGAGAGGCCACCACGCTTACAGTCAGAATGCTTGTTTTCCTATGTATCCTTGAGCTATAAAACCTGTACCGTATTTTTCGGACTATAAGGTGCATCTAAAATCATGACATTTTCTCAAAAATCAAAAAATGGCGACATATAGGGCGACTGTGCAACATACCGGTAGTTCTGCCGTGTGCTGTACAAGGACCCAAAATGCACCTGTTAAGAGACATGCACCATGCAGATTTCAGGTTTTGTATTTTAGTGTTAAAACTGAACAATGTTGAGAGGGATCCGGGCATGTTTGATGCCCAAATCACCCAACTATTAAACTTTGTTTGTGTTAACTACAACTGAGAGTTATTGTAAATGACCTGAATAAAGTTCGATTTATCCGACACGCGTTTTGTTTCTCTTATTGTGCCTTATAATCTGATGCGCCTTATGTGTGGACAATGACACAACTGACATATTATTTGATACTGCGACTTATAATCCAGTGCACTTTATAGCCCCAAAAATACGGTAGTTGAATGAATTGAGCTGTTTAATGACAAATGCAAAGACAAACCCATAGAAACAAGCAGGTGACAGACCCTAAACCAAGAAGTTACATTGTGCAACTTTAAATTTGAATGCGTGAGAGTTATTAATGGTGGTTAGAGAGGCCGCTGACGTAGAATGGTGCCACTGGCAGCCGAGCCTCTGTCCCCAGTGGCTCAGTGATCCCCAGGCAGCTGTGGCTAGCTTACCGACAATGAGTGTGCAGTGCGTCAATAATATAATAAAGCTTCTGAATCAGTAAAAAGCATATTGGCAAAGAAGACGATGCTAAAAAAATAATAAGTAATAAAAGATTTCCAAACACTGGCCTCGGGTAGACCGTCCCAGCAGAACAGTCTGTCTGCAAAAACAATATTTGAAGAATACAAAGAGGAGACAAGCAAGCTGCCAGTCACAGAGGTCGATTTGTCCAGACATCAAATCGAGTTTTTCAATAATGATAATGAGCATTGAAACAATCATTGTGTAATGACTTGTAACAGTAGATGCATTTTCAGTAGTGATGGTGCACTCACTGTCCACTCCCTAAATAAAGTGGACGTTTTCAGTATTTAAAGAGGCACTGCGTAACTTTTCTAACATAGACGCTCTAACCCTAAACATCCATCCAGAATTTATTCAATCGCAGGTGTTTTTATTGCTAGAAACACCTCGAAAAACATTGTAGTTGTGAGCGGAGCAGCCTCTCCACAGACCTGACCAGTAATTTAAGTTGGAGACAAAAATGTGGTGGGTCCTCTTCAGAAAAATGCACTACACTGAAAGAAACACAGGTATAAATCTTACAACAGAAAACCATGAATTATTGCACAACGGACTATAGTTTTTTTGTTTTTTTTCCCTCCAGTGCTGTGATCACATTGAACCGACGATTAATCATCCCTGCAGCCGTAACTGTACCAAGCCCAGTCCGAGCAACTCCCACTATTGTCCCTTCCCCGTGACACTCTTTGATACCACGAGCAAGGCCAGCGGTCGGGATGAATCCATAAGCAGCGAGCGACTCCGGGATCAGCGCGAAACCGCCCTTGGGACTGAATCGATATGGTCCCCGTGCAGCGCCTTGAGAGTCCAGGAAACAGAGCAGAATCCGACTGACACTGAAAGCTGAAAAGTCAATGGGCGAATGATGATGGACAAATGTTGGCTATTGTTCACTTTGAAAAGACAATCTCAAGGGCCCTTATTACGCTATTTTCTGAGTTTTAATGTTGTTTCCTCATCAAAAACAAATGTGTGCAGTAAACTTTAGGCAAATTTCAACCCATTCTCCCACATTCACTCTGATAGAATGCATGTTTTCCTAGATATCCTTGAGCTATAAAACCTTGTGAGGAATATTTTCTTAGAATTTCATTGTTTTATGTGTCCTCTGTGTGTTAGTAAGGTTACGGGGGTAAAGTTGAAGGGACTGGTGAATATGTGGTCATCACAGGGGTTAAAAGTGTAACCAGCGATCTGCTAAATTTAAAGCTGTCCTTGTACTAAAGAGCATCCTGCTGATAAAGTGTTTAAACTCAAGGTACAAGGCCGACTATTGACTTAAAGAACACCCTGCTGGGTACATGATTAACTCTTGAAGGTCCAGGCCATCATATTGAAACCATACTGCTAGTCAAATGATAACCACAAGATGTTGTAAAACAAGGAATACTAAAACATGCGTGCCAAGATGTTCAGTATTTAAACCTCCTGCTTTCACCGCAATATAGAGACGTGTTGTAGTCAACTGAATGATGACCTGTATCTGCATCTGCTTGAGTCAGAATTAAAGGAACCACATGCAACTACATCAAGTCTCTTGGGCTCTTGTTTTTGATCGCCTCAAGTAAGCTGACAACCTGTAGTTGAATAAATCGAGCTGTTTAATGACAAATGCAAAGACAAACCCATAGAAACAAGCAGGTGACAGACCCCAAACCAAGTTACCTCGTGCAACTTTAAATTTGAATGCATGAGAGTTATTAATGGTGGTTAGAGAGGCCGTTGACATAGACTGGTGCCACTGGCAGCCAAGCCTCTGTCAGCGATCCCCAGGCAGCTGTGGCGTATTCCCAATGATCTCCCATCCAAAAACTGATGAGATCCAATCCTGCTTACACCAGAGAGTCATTGTATCCTTCAAAAACTAGTGCACAGCTTTGCATGAATAAAAGTTTAAACATAACGTGATGCAAATAGTCTGATTACATCCAAATAAAAGCCCAACCAGGATATCGGTGCATCTCTACATACTTTAACACATCTTCTATCATTATTATTTGGTTCTTTCATTTGGTTCAGTCTGTACTTTTCCACAGAAACCTACATTGCTCTGTCAGGTGTATCCCCTCACTGTTCCGTCCTCTCCTGCTGTTACTTATGTCATGATGACCTCTCTGCACAGGCCTCTCTGTAGCTGCCTGTGCTAAACCCAGCGTGGAACTGACCCTCATCTTTGCCCTTATTTCCTTCTTGCCCAGTTTTAAACCTACAATTTTTTAGTTAGTAGTTATTTGTCAAATAGTTACGTTGAATATGTCATATCCTGGCCACAATTTGTATATTTCACACATTTATTTATATTTTTTACATGTATTTTTCTGTTGGATAAAATGCTTTCTCCTGCATCTACTTAGCACGTCCATGAACAACCCTCAACTTTACACCAGTCGCCGGAACAGGCTCATTTGTTTCTCATCCGGTGAAGTAATTGGTCGACTTTAATCTGAAAAGCAATGAATGAAACGCTTTCCCATCGCCGCCGCAACCATTAAACGTGCCCAGGTTTATGTCTTTGCCCTCTATTAGCTCTCACGGTGCTGTCTGACATTACTCCACTGAACCATCCCATAGTCGGGGAGAGAGAGGGAGTTTGTATTCCACCCCACACTTCACACATCAGAGGGGGGCATGTTGACAAGGCCTTTCTACTGTACCATGTTGTAAGACCTTGGACTATTTCTGGCCTTTTGGTTGGTGCTTGTAGCTTGTGTCAACATGGCTGTGTCTTGGTCTGTCAACATTGTACATCAGGTGTTCTGTACTTGCTACACCGTATAACACCAAAGAAAAGAAGTAAAAAGAAGAACGGAGAAGCTATGAATGACAGCGGGATGGATGGATACACTTTACTCTATTTAAGCAGGAGGGAAACTGGAGCACACATATGCACTTCAAAGTCAAATGTCCTATATATAACATACAACATACACTATTTGTAGTTTTCATTGTGTAATTCTGGTCTTGTATTGTCAAAACATACAGTATAATCATGTGTATTGCCCATCAGGAGCAGGAGACATGCCAGACCACAAACACTAGTAGCAGTTTTTAGCATCTGACCCCAGCCAAATTTACTAAAATGGATCACTTCATCATTTTTACTGCTTCAAATCCATGGCAAAATGGTTTACTTGGAGTATTAGATACTTTCTATAAAGACGTGTGGATGTTACTATGTACCTCAGAGACAGTGTTATATTTATGCTGTTTATACAGGGCCTGTCACCATAAGGTTGTGAGGTTGGCTACTTCAGATGGTTTGCAGTGACATACAGAGACACCGGGGCAGAGGTCTGCATTATTTTGACATGTCGCACACTTGCATAGCATTAATATGTAACATGTGCACCATGTCAGGACCCCACTTTCCTCAAGCAGGACGTCTTTGTCAACTAGGCACCAGGAAATGTTTTGCTACTGTAACTGCAAGACTGTGTACATCAGTGTAGCACAGCGTGTAGTACTTGACACACATCAGAAAGAATAATAATATATACATTTTTGAATGCAATAACAAAATAAAAATATCATCAAACATCAGCCAACAAAAGGAGCAGTTATATTAGCATCCAAAACAGACCACATAATGTGATTTCTTACAAACTATAACATGAACATTTTATTGTTTAAAAATAAGACCTAAATGTAGTAATGACCAAACTGTGTCCAAGACCATTGTTTAAGTTATTGACAGAAGAAAATAAATTAGAACTTAAGTGGCCTATTACAGTAAGATGAATTACTGATGTCTGTTTGAAATGTGCAGTTCTTATATAACCTTGTATCTTTATTAGTAGTGACACTAAAACATACAAGGTTTATATTGGCAGTCAGTTCAAATGGTTTCATTATGGCATGTAGTCGAGTAATGCTAATGAAGTTGTTTGTACTTGGCTGGGCCATTATGATGCACTAAAGCACTTTATGCACTTTTACGGCGCTCCTCTTTGCTGCTCTCACATTAAGTCAGCAGCTTGATACGACAGGTCAGACAGCATCCTTTGAATTTCATTATAAATACATTTGCATCATGCATTTATATTGAATCAGATAGACTTCTAAAATTATGCAAACACTTACACAAATACTACAGTTGGTCAACAATAGTATGTGTGTAAAGGCACATTGTTTCACTCACAGTGGACAGAAACATAATAAGTGTTTACAAGATTATTAAGATATTGCTTTTTGCAGTGCAGCTAAGTAACACGATCATGAATATCACGATCTTTTATTCAAGATAATAAATTGCTACCATATTAACAACAACAAAACAATATAACATAACAATATGTGAGCGTTGGGAATGGATAATAAATTGCTACCATATTAACAACACTAACAATATGTGAGCGTTGGAAATATTTAATTTAAGCAGGTGTAAAATCCAGTTTTAAATGCAAATGTCTAAAAAAAAGTGCTCTCATGCAGCAAGGCAAACCAGCAGGGAGTCAGAATACAGAACTTAACAACAACTGCTGCAACAGTTCTCTTCTAAGTTACTACAAGCTGTTACGCTCCTTCAATCCAACTTTACTGTGATGAAAAAAGGCCCACTCACATGGTCAGACCTCCGCAGAGACGACCTGAAAAGGCAGAGGAAGTTAAAAGCATTTCCATCCTCGCCTCCCTCTGAGAGAAGCACAGTTTATCATCCCAAACAGAGTCTACACTGAGTCCACCTGCTCCAACTGCAGCTCCGCTCCAGCCCCGTCCCGCTCTGCTACAGATGGCTGAAGAATTGCTGTTTTAATCATTTAACAGCTATTTTAGACGTGTCTGTCCAACAATCATAGAATATTCATTGTTTGTTTCAAAGTACAACCTTACAGATATTTTTTTCTGTATGAAACTGTAGGAATCTAAATGTGCCAAAGAAGGACAAACCAAGTTAAACCAGGTATATACATGAACATGACACCAAGACTCAGACCTTAAAGGAGATAAATTATGCTAAACTGACTTTGATTTATTTTATTTCTTTTTAAACTGATGGTACAATATTTTTTCCTTCATGATTAACTCACTCAAAGCTGAGTTTTGTATGATTTATGTGTTTATATATATTGACACCAAGACTCAGACCTTAAAGGAGAAGGTAATTATGCTAAACTGCTTCATGATTAACTCACTCAAAGCTGTGTTTTTATGATTCATGTGTTTATTTTATGAGTTTATCTGTCTTGTTTTGTCTGTTTCACATTTGTCCAGTCCAATATTATTACATACCAAGACTTAAGACTTTGAGAAGTGAAACATCTTGGTAGAAAATGTGCCGCTCACAGCTTTGCCTCTTTAAGAGCTCAGGCCTACTTGGCAGCGGGTTCAGCCACACAATAAGACAGCAGCAGGACACAGGCCAATCCCCCCACTCAGCACCCGTAAGGCTCTAAGCATTTGATTTTCAACATGTTCACCAGAATTCAGCATAAACAAATAAACACCAAAATATCTCTCCAGTCTGACTGTTTCTGATCATTTTATGGTATTGTGACACTTGCTATGAACATCCATTATTGTAAAGTGTACAGTGGTGGTACTCAGTTTTGTTATTTAAGTAAAAGTACAGATACCAAAGCAAAGAAATACTCACATAAAAGAAAAAAGTAGCACATTAAAAAATCTAGTTAAGTAAAAGTATTGAAGTACCCGTTTAAAAATGTACTTTTTAAGGAAATAATAAATGTTTGTAGATTTGCCATAAACAATTACCATATTTTTCGGGCTATAAGGTCCATCGGATTATAAGGCGCAGTGTCAAATAATATGTCAGTTGTGTCATTGTCCACACATAAGGCTTATAGGCGCAATAAGCGAAACAAAAATAAAACTTTATTCAGATAATTTACAATAACTCTCAGTTGTAGCTAACACAAAAATACAAGTTTAACAGTTGGGTGATTTGAGCATCAAACATGCCCGGATCCCTCTCAACATTGTTCAGTTTTAACACAAAAATACAAAACCTGAAATCTGCATGGTAATGGTGGCATTTTGGGTCCTTGTACAGCACACGGCAGAACTACCGGTATGTTGCACAGTCGCCCTATATGTCGCCAACATATTACTCCTCCTGACTCGCCCACTAATACCTTATTAGCCGCAATGTTACAACATAAAATCGGTTGGAGGTTAAACACAACCAAAGGTCATACATAAGGCCACTGGATTATAAGACCACTGTTGATTTTTGAGAAAATGTAATGATTTTAGATGCGCCTTATAGTCCAAAAAATATGGTAAACCAATTTTTTTTTCCTGTATTTATTTGTACATTTTTGTTTGCTCAAATTATGAATGTGTTAAAATTAGCCGCTCATTCTTTTCCGCAGTTCTCAGAAAAACAGTCAGTATTTTACTACTTTTACTTTGTTAAGTTCCACCACTGAAACTGTACTGATCAGTCCCAGTGTTACAAATACTTCAGTGTGTATTTGATGCGTACAAAAGGCTGAGTCTACTGGTGCAGCCATGCCAGATGAGCAGATTACTAATGGTTAAGCTGCTCCAACTGAGGGCCCTGTAGAGCAAATGACTGCACAGGTCACAGTTCACTTGTTAGAAAACAAGCAGGCCCTGTGGGGACAGCGGGCACCAGGCTGGACCAAAAAACATATTGACACTCAAAACAAACATGGAGAATACATTGGCGGGTGTGCAAAAGGTTAAAAAAGCAGACAGCTGCAGGGTAAAACTTATTATTGCCAAATGGTGAAGAAATTGGCAGACACCCTTATTGCTTATGTTTTTCTGGCTGACCAGGTTAGAACTTTGGACCGCAACAAACCATTTAAAATGAAGTAGTTCATTTTTTATGACAGTATATCAATGTAGGATTTCGTTAAATGCTTTGTAACATGTTTGAGACGGCCTGTACAGTGTGTGTGAGCCAAGCGAGAGGAGTGAAAGCTACATGAAGTGAAACTATAAGCCTGCAGCGTGTCACAACACAGCAGCTTCACTGTGCAATGTGTGCACAACTGAATGATACTCCAATCTTCTTCTTCAGCAAAATATATTCAAAGTGTACTGCATTTCTAAATATCCGCCATCTTTTTTTTGCTGATTGGCAAATAGAAGCTTAGACGGAGTTATTAAAAGACCATCCTCCAATTTCGTTTGATATATGGCCTATTGTGTCCATTCACCTAAACAATAAAAGACCCATAACTTAGTGTAAGGTGAGTTTGTTTCAGTCTCTTTAACTTTGAGCCATTCGTCTGTTCACTTCACAGCATCTATCACGGCCACAATATATCATTAATTTTCTGCTTCTTTATTGTTATAGCCCTAATGTATTTTATGTATCCCATTATGATACTCATTACAGGATGTGCAGCAAGCTGTCCTCAGGGGAAATGGAATAAATGTCTTTTGCAATGTCAGTTTCATCTGGACATTTTCCAGCTCATACATATTCTGTCCATAATATCTATAGACTTTAAACCAATGTTTGGAAGATTTCATTAGATGTTACTGTGCATTGTATTTTATTGTATCAGATCTTTTTGTCGTCATCTTTAATCATTTTAAAGGTAATACATGTGATATTAAATTTTTGCATATCTTCAGAACTATTGTGATGTTATCATTTTTAATATCTTCCACATCTAGTTGTAGCTACACTTAAAAAAATGCTCTATCACATCTGGAATCTGCAAGCACATTTTAATGAAAGTTGTTCTAACGCAGCAGCTGTAGCAGCAGCAGCAGTAGTAGTAGTAGTAGTACTGTGGGTGCAGATATGAGATAAGGTGTTTCAGTAGTGTTGTGATGAGGGATGGCTATCCGCAGGAGGAGAAGGTAAAGAGGGGGAAGGGCACGGGGAGAAAGAGAGACGAGGAGGGGGGCAACAGCCAAGTGGTTTAGTAGCATCCTGGGAGAAAGTGCATCTGTCTCAGCAAAACACGCACAAGCAATCAATAACCAAAGAGTTCACAGCGAGCGGGTCCTGTGTGCACGAGCGTGTGGCCCGCTGCAGGCTCCCAATGCACCAAACATGTACGAGACTCTAGTGCAACAGACTATTATTATAATGTAAAAGAAACGTATTAATAAAAATGTATATGCATGCTTTTTAAAACTATAAATCTTTATTCTGCGTGAAGACAAGTCAATAAATTATGAAAATGCGTTTAGTACTGATCAAACAGGCAACCAGAAGTACTACCATATTATTTGTATCCACCTTTTGCAGTAGTCAGTGATGTGCATAAAAGTAATTTCACTAAGTACAAAATATATTCCTATTCGAAGCCAATTTGATTTATTTAAACTCAGATATTGGATTGGCAGACTATGATTCATGTCAGAAATTCAACATAATAAGGCCAATGCAAATACTTAACTACTTACAATGTGCAAAATCTATTCAATGTTCTATATAAAAACTGTATTACTGTCACGTATAGTTACAGTACACACCCACATACTGTATGAAGGCTGACATAACACAGTGTGCCTGATGATGGACTGAAGCCCACGAGATACTGCATGAGGAATAGTACAGGCACGGTGCATTTACTTGTATGGGTGAAGTCTTTGAAGTCTAATCAAAATGGGGGAAAGCCTGCGATCTCCCAGAGAGAATAGCCCCTCTGGTCAGATCCAGAGCTATCAGAATGGCCTGGGTGTTTCTAGGATGTATGTACTATAGAGAATTAAGAAAAGTAAAATCCCACTCCATATAGAACATCCTTTTCATCTTTATAATCAAAGTTCAAAGTATGTCACGACATCCTGGGTACGCTGTACGGCTAGAAAGTTGGATGAGTTGTGGATTTGAAGCCTGCTTGTCTCCACGGGGAGGTTATTGCTTTCCCTGTAATGCTCCACAGTATGGTATTAAACTGTTTCCATGGCGACAAGGAGGTGATGCTACTAGGCCAAATAAGAGGGAAGATTTTGACCAATAAAAACTGTGTAATTAAATAAATGCGAAATAGACTAAAGGTGCACGGTGTAACTTTTCTGAAGAAAGTCCTCAACCTGTTTCCATGTTAATGCATTGTTTTAAACTGTCCAGAGTATAATATTAAAATAATCTGTCAACTAGTGCTCAAAAATATTTTAAAAACTAACTTAACTCTCTTAACTCTTCATAAATCTACATGTATTTTGGTTTGCGAGTCGCCTTCAGGATATTCAAGTTTATGGCCATAATATGGGACATTCTAGGCACATCTCCATGGAGACAAGCAGGTAACTGACTCTCCACCCGACAAATTACGTTGTGCACATTTAAGTTATAAAAAAGATGAAAAGAAATGATGAAAAACCAATGAAAGTAGATGCACAGCGTGATTTTCTGACCTCATTACATCCTCAACAGGTCCACATAAGTTGGACTTTGGAGAACATTTTTAAGTTCAACCAACTCCTGGCTCAGTGAATAACTTAATATTTCTATGTATTTTGTGTTTCTTGGTTCACAGGTTAAGTGTCAAGAGTATGAAATAATAACTTAATATTTCTATGTATTTTGTGGTTAAGTGTCAAGAGTATGAAAGAAAGTCTATGAACTATGACGCCGCGATTAGGCCCGATTCCGACTGTGTCCTTTCAACGCAAATACTTCTGTTCACTGTTTTTGCCAGTCCGAGCTTGTCCCGGCTCCAGTGTGATGGATGTCCGGCGAGCTTGGCAGAGGAGCACAGATGAGACTTTGATGTCAGACTGTTGGACTGTTCAGGTTGACTTTGATAAAGCCCCATTACAGCGTCGGTGACTCTCTCTCCTCCACAGAGAGATGCACCGGGGCACAGGCACAAGGTTGTCCAGACACTGCGTCAAAACAGAGGAGTGAAGGAAGGAACAGGTGACATGTGTGTGAGTTATCGAGTCCTGGTGTTGCCAAGTATGGGACATAACTTTAAAGGTCTTATATTACGCAAAATTGAGTCTTGTGAGCGCTTTGCCATGTTAGAATGTTGCTACATCATCAGTAACATACCTGGAGTTGTGTTTTGTTTCATTCACATGCATCTAACTCACAGCTCCTGCATATTTAGGCTGAATTTGTCTCTCGAACAGAAACTCTGCTCCACTGTGTCCACACAACCTCACTAGAATCATGTGGGTTATTTCAGCCCTGGAAGTGTCAATCTCTACTGAACAAAAGGCAAAAGGAGCTGTTCACTACTGCTACATAACATCAGAATAGAGGATTTGAGCTTTAAATATATAGACAGACTAACAATAAAAGATTACTCAAACATGTATGAATGAAACTAAAACAACTCCAGGTATGTTTTTAGAAAATAGATCAGAAAATAGTGCAATATGGGTCCTTTAAAAAGCAAATATTTCAAGTTATGGGCCAATTTTAGACTCTTGTTTCTTAGAGAATCTTGCTAACTACACATAAAAATGCACTTTGTAACTTTTCTGGTCACTAGTCACCAACATCTGCTTGTCTCCACAGAGATGGTTTAAAGCCAGTCACAGTAGTAATGAAAATGTTCAAGATTTTCTTTTAAATAATAATAATAATAATAAT
>JACN01146570.1:0-10935 GCA_000787155.1 Scartelaos histophorus | reverse complement strand
TCACTCTGCCTCACCCGGGGTTTCTGCCCTGGATTTGATCGGAAAAACTCAAAATCAGCCATTTTTACTCAATAAAATGGCAGAAATGTGTAGTCATACTCCAAATGCATTTTTAACACATAACCGTGGAAAATATTAATATTTCTTTATGTACAGTTTCTTTTTTCTTTTTTTGTCATTATTACGGGTGAGGCAGTGCCTCACCTGCCTCCCTGACCACACGTCACTGTACAGGAAGTGCTTCACTGTGTTTTTAAACTCCATAGACCTTCACTGTTAACTTGAAAACTATCACTCCGTGACATCACAAGGTGGAACAGAACATTTTGAGCTTTGGAGATGTAGACAGACTAATAATGCAGCGTTACTCATGCATGTGTGGATGGAATAAAGCACAACTCCAGGTATCTTTCTAAGGAGGTAACAACAATCTACAATGGCTTAAAGGGCACAATTCTGCACCATAAAGGACCTTTAAGAGAGGAATTACAATGAACCACTGCATGTTTTTCAGTTAAGATGATAAAAAAGGTAAAGCTCAAACAAGTTCAACAAGTTAAGAAGTTAAGAAAATGACATGTATAATCCTTTAAAATCTGTAGTCAAATGTTCAGCGTTTATTCCTCAGCGCAGACAGAGCTCATCTTTTATGAATAAAAAGTGTGTTCTTTGTGCAGACGAATCAGAAAGGGGATCCCATAGGGAATAACAGCCTCTGACAGCGGCTCCGATTCTACACTGAAATTTCACACGCAGCGGACACGGCCATTTGACCTCCATGTATCATCTGCTGTAGTGACGGCAGAGGTCAGAGTTCAACAGGTTTTCATTTAACACTCGAGTACACTTCAGAATTATTACAAGAGGGAGTATGCAAGCACACATCTCCTCTCCTTACCCTGTGGCCCAAACTCAACTTTGGATGAATATTGGGGATGCACTGATCCACCGATCAGTCCCGCTATAGATTTTGATACAATAGGTTTAACGATCTTTAAGGATACCTGATATCAACCGATATGTCATATTAGCATATCGGTGCCAATATCCGATACCAGTATCGTATCGGTGCATCCCTAGTGAATCTACACAGGCAGAAAATGTCTAGTGCTTTTTTAGCAAAAAAAACTGCAAAAGTAGTAGTCTTATCATTTTAATGTAACTTTTCATGTGTAGTGTCTGCTCCATGCTTGTCACCTTGGAGATTTCATATCATTCCCTGGAAAGTTCTGCTGTGTGACATTAAATGATCGACCTACAGTCGATTACAGTTTTTTATTGCTGAAAAATACATTGAAAAACAAACTGATCTGACCTGTAGCTAGTCTCTCTGCACTTGTCTCCATGCACATACACAAGTTTGATGACATAGTTCTTTGAGACAAATACCATCTGAACGTGGTTAACCCTCTACCAGAAAAGTGACATTAGTCTAAACTTTTACTTTTTACTTTTACTTTCTTTCCATCTTATGCCACTATTTCACTAGCAATGAAGGAAAATATAGACCAGTTTAACAGACTTTAGGCCTGTGTAATTAATCAAATCAATTAATCAAAATTATTTCCCAAAAACAAAATTACATTATGAAGTTTTTTGTCTAGTTTACTGTCCATTCTGTTCTTTACGTCTCCTTTCTCAACAGTAAATAATTTGTAAATAGAACTGTGTTTCAAATGATCAGGATTACAAAGCAACTAATGTCCTGTTTTAAGATAAATGTCATAAAAATTGTGACTATGCAACTTTTATGGTGGAGGGGCAGCCACGCCAGTCTCCATGAAGAGGTTATTGCTTTGCCTGCAATGTTCCACAGTGTAGCATTAACCATATCTATCACCATAGAGACTAACAGATGGAGAGGAGACAAAATAAGAGTTTTTTAAGCAATAAAAAACACCTACAAAGAAGTAACGTGTCCATCAAGTTCATCCAAGTAAATTCACCTATGCACCTTTAACATGACCAGAATGGAGCTAAAACAAGGGATACACTGGTCAGAGGGGTGGATCTGTTCTTAAATATTCCAGGCTTTCTTCTTGACCCACTCATTTATTTCCACTGTAAGATAAAGTACCAAAATCACACAAAACAGCAAGAGTTTTATTAGAGCCGTCAGTCGAACCAAAGGGCACCGTCTGCATGCGGCTTAACGAGGTCATTAGCATCTGGACGCTAATGAATTGTCGCTACATTGAGCTAATTCTCCTCAATTAGGAGCCATTATCTGCGGCTCGTGCGTTGTCTTTGTGGGTTTTTTTTACGTGGACAATTAGGAGCCATTATCTGCGGCTCGTGCGTTGTCTTTGTGGGGTTTTTTTACGTGGAAGGACTTTGTGTGTTTCCTGACTGCGCAGCCATCAGGTAATAAGAGGCTGGAGGGCCGGGAACGACGGAGGACAGGTAGTCTCCAAGTTTAGGACACTCAAATGTCAAAGTAATGAGGCATTCTACGCAGCGCCAAACGATTAAAAGACAAATTACATGCAGTTTGAGTTCAGTTTGGCTCTGAGCAATTAATCCTGTTTTAAATTTTGATTACAAATTTGGTGAATTTTGTGTAAAAACAATTGATAGACTTTTGTGATTGAGTGATATGAAAAAAAGAAAAAAGAGTTAACATGAAATTAAATTGTCCAATAAAGAATATAAAGAAAAAATATATATGCATCTAAAAAAAAAAAAAAAAAAAAAAAAAAAAAAAAAAAAAAAAAAAAAAAAAAAAAAAAAAAGTTTAAAAAAATTGCAGTGCCCAGTGAATAGTGATGACACCACAAGGGTCAATACAAAGAAAAGATGGATAGCTGCACTCCGGCAAGAAGCACATTTGTGTTCATTTGTACCAAAGAGGTGACTGGACACTGCCAAATCCTCCGTATATCATCAAGAAAACAGTTTAATAACAGTAGCTGTATCCTCAATCTGTGCCGGTGAAAATGTCGACTGATCAGATCAATAACATGTTGAACACTCTTCTATTATTGTATTGTATTGTCCTGTATTAGTCAAACATGCATGAATCACACTAAATACAAGTTTGAGAGAGCAAACAAGAAGAAAAACAACTATAACATCGTTTTGCACATAGGTCTATTATAATATGTTGGAGCTTAACAGTTTGCATGTTTAATATACCAATGCCTTTCAATTTGAAGTGACTATATATAGTGATGTGGCCAAGTGAAACTGAATATTTCGCTACCTAATGAAGGGATGCACCAATTAAACTGGAAAATCTCAAGTTAAATCTCTCTCTGATTGAAAAATGTGATACAAACGCAGAAGAACGGCATTTAAGAAGACATATGCTTGAAACATACTGATAAAAAAAAAAAAAACTAAGCGACTAAAAACACCTAAAACATAGTGAAAAGAGGTGATATTAGAGCTGTTAACATATTACATATTACACATTGGGATCACCATGTTACCTTTTGAACATGCTATATGCTAAAAAAAAAAAAATATTACAATGTTTAATTAGATTGCATCTTTATCAAAAAATTAGTATGTGGACTAGATTACTCCAACATGCACAGATGACAGATAAAACCACTTTATGTTTTAACATGGTAGAAAGCTCCAGATGTTTATTCAGCAAAAATAATGGCTCTTTAGCAAGGAAAAATCTTAATAAAATCTGTTCTAGTGATGAAAACAGTGAAATTCAGTGGGGTTTTTGTTACAAGGACATGCCATGGGAGATATACGTGTCCATATGTTTGACAATAAGACCAAAGTAAATATAGACAATCTGTACGTACAAGATATGCGACTTAATCCGACAGAACTGGACCCACATTTCAAATACAATGTGGCCCTGGTCACCGCTGTCATAGATTCAAATATAAAACTCAAAATGGGAAAGAATAGGTTTGACACGCGGATATAAATAGCTAGCATATAGTGAAACGTACATTGGAGACATACGATAGAGAGAAAAGGTCAAGCCCGGGCCCATTCTGTGTGAAAATATATTCTAAAACATGGCAGCCTATAACACAGGCAGGGTCGCACCTCTGACACCTCCCAGAGATCCACTCAGTTCGAGTTGTATTGTATTTTGAGTGCGAGGCGTGTTCAAGGTCAAAACTAAGGGAACACAGATATATCCAGATCCAGATAGAATAAAACTCAAATCCACAGAGTGTCAAGTGTGGGCTGTGCAGAAGAATATCAACAAGTCAAGAACAAAAGTGACGAGTGCCATGAATCAAACATAATACTATATATACTAGTTATAATACTGATAATATGATACTTACAATGCATAATGCCCAAAGTGTATTATAAAAAGTGATTCACCGGGTTCTAGAAATGGCCGTATTGAATGTTATGTCACGCTGCGGAACATTTCAGACAAAATAAAAACATCTGGAGTAGCCTACACCTTTAGGGGACTGTAAAGTACAAGCTGTTTGGCCCCAGTACTGACAAACTGTAACAGCAGCTTGTTCAGGGCAGAATTAGATCGGCTTGAAACTGTGAACCATTTTTATCCTCTGCAAACCAGGAAGAAAGGTGCACATTCTAGTTGCTGTTATCTTCAATGTGACTCTGATGTTTCTTTCTCCTACAAATTGTGAAATGTGCTTATAAACTCGTGTGTTAGGAAAGTGAGGAATAACTTTAGACTACTACTTTTTTTTAACAAACTAGTTTAGTATTTTTCACATTTTCATGACAGTAAAAATCAGGTACATCGCATTTAAGTAATGACCTTAGTTGAGAACTGGTTGAATAGAACTTAACTAACAAAAATAACTTGTATTGTCAAAGAGAGTAGCCTGCAGACATAACAACAGCTTATTTCAAAGAACATACTACCAATGCACATTTCATGCCCCATATTTTGACATGTGCCATCTAAAAAGCGCCTGATGTTGAGATTGTGCTTTAAAGGTGCACTTCTCAACTTTCTGCTGGAGGGTCCACCATGTGTTTGTCTCCATGGAGATGTTATAGCTTTTCCTGGAATGTTCCATGGTATGACATTAAACATATCCATATAGCATTTATTCATTACAGGTGTTTCCATTGCTCAAAACTAAATACAATTCCTTCTGTGAATAGAACTGTTACGGCCCCAGGCCTTCAGTTTGTATTTTTGTGTGTTTTGCTGCTATTTTGTTCCTGCTGCCTGAGCTTTGGTCCCTGATTGGTGGAGCCCCTCTTCACCTGGCCCCGCCTCCAGCCTCCTCCCCCCATTTAAGAAGAATATGTTACGACCCAGCTCGGCTAGGGTGAGGGAAGTAACAAAAAAACAAGATGAAAGATGGAAAGATGGAAAACTGAATAAATAAGTAAGGTTTAATTAACAGATGTGTAAAGGGTTTAAACTTAACAAAACATGGTAAAATATGTCCATAACTAAACCAAGTTAAGAAACAACATAACAGATTTAACATAAACCAAGTTTTGTGCTAAAACGGGTCACGTGAGTTCCCAAAAACGAGTGATTAACTAAGGGACACAAAAATAAACCAAAACCACGAGTGTCCCAAAGAAAACCACAAACCCACAAATAGAATCGAGTGACCAAATCAAAAGGCACAAAACAGAACGAACTAAACAAAACAGAGTGTCTCAATACACAAAGTGACAGAACCAAATGAGACACATTGTCAGACTGGCCACAAAGACCACAGTCCTGACCAGGTGCTGAAGATCTTCTTAAATAGGGGGAGGAGGCTGGAGGCGGGGCCAGGTAAAGAGGTGCTCCACCAATCAGGGACCAGGGCTCAGGCAGCAGAAACAAAATGGTCACAAAACACACAAAAATAGAAACTGAAGACCTGGGGCCGTAACAAACTGAGGATCCACACATCTGAATTGTAATGTAGTGTAAGTGCTCTCATCTAACTTTAACCTATGGAACAAGCAGGTGGCAGACTGTCCACTAGAAATGTTACGCAATGCAGCTTTAATATGATGACAGCCATATTTCAGTGCTCAAACCATCTCCGCTTCATTTGTCTGTAGGTCCGAGCTGCTTTCTGCTTTTGGTGGGGATGTTGACAGTGGCAGCGGGAGGCGGCAGCAGCAGCAGCAGTACGAGCACCAAACCTCTAGCTCAGCACAATGTGAGTCCCTCTCGCGCTTCTTCAGCCCCGAGGCTCCGCGGGCTAATTTTAGATAAGTGATGTGGTCGGGTCTTCTCTGTCCTCATTAGACGGACCCTTCTCGCATGGGCATCACTGCTGTTTTTTAGAACCGCGCATGTTTCTGCCATCGAAAAGAGTTACGTGAATGTTTCTGTAAGCAGAGATAGGGACACTTGGCTTATTAAAATGGAGGAGTCCCGTTAAATTAACTTGGGTCTGTGATATATGGAACAATTTGGGCTTTGGTGAACGATTTTCAGGGGTTTTAAATGGATAACTGATAATACTGCACAATCATTTATTCTTCTTTAAACTTTTTTTTGTTTTTTTTTTGTTTGAATAAAGCACAAACAAAGATTTTCATAATAATTTCAGACATTAAGTCAATAATTTCACAATCAACAAGTTCATCAATCAATCAAATGTTTAATAAGAATCTTTCAGGCTTAGTAACGACCTAATTAATAACATAATTTCAAACTCCTCAACAAAGTGCTGCTTATCCCCTCTTGTGGAGAGCTGCAATATTGGCCTATGCTACCACTGCAGCCAGTATATATGTGCATGCAACATTACACTGTTCAAAATGATTAAAAACTGAACTTTATCATTGTATTTGTAATATTTATATGTTCTAAGGCTGAGATTGAATGGGGGGAACAGCTGGAGTGAAAATGACTCGCGCTGAGGTGCAGACAGCCACAGACAGTGAGGAGCAGCAGAAGCGCGATGAGGAGGTGACAAAAAGACCAAAATAGAGATGTGATTTCTCAGAGAATATTAATGAAAAACAAAGAAACTCAGTTGAACTTTATGGATCCTTGTAAAATGTAAAATGACTTATTGCAATGTTTCTTATGGGTGATAAAGTGTTAATAAAATCAGGTAGATATTGCTCTGTATGTTTGTGTAGATTGATATCAGTCTGGTCCCAATGAGCTCTGTCGCATTTCAAGCCCTACGAAACATGATTGTGCAATGAGATTTATTTTTTTTGAAAGAAAGGAACTCATTGGTCACTTCAGTTACACGTGCAAACAATTAATACAGAATTTAATGTTGTGCTCATTGATTCTGGTGTTTTTTATTTCGCCCACTGTGATATTTTGCACTTTATTGTTTCCAGTATGGACTGATCGTGTGTACCTGACTGGGTAATCCACCTTTTTTTGTGATTTATTTTGCAGTCTATTCCATTTATGCATAATATTTACTACTCAGCACGAAGTTAACATATTACAAAAACACCCGTCAAACACCTTTTAATTGCCCCTCAAGGACAAACAGAATTATTTAAATTGACTTTACTTCTGTTTAACTCATTACAGTTCTATCAACTTAATTCAACAACCTTCTCCAACCCTTCATCAGTTCTGTTTCAGCAGCTAATCATTTCTTAGATTTTGAATATGATTACAGTATTTTATATTAAAATATCCCTTCTGTTGTTGTAGAAGTTGTAATTTTAGCAGTGAAGCTGAACATTTTAAGCTCAAGTTACTCCAAAAACCAAAATGTTGACAATGTTTAGTAAATAAGAAGAATGCATGTAGTGTCTTACCAAACACAAAGACGATATAGAACTACTCGTGCCACGTGGTTGTGGACTGACCACCTCAAATTAGATTGTTGTTTGACGTCCTTTATGGCACGTTCCAGACCCTTCTGTATTCAAACAAAATATCAGAATACAAGAGGGACTGGCTGGTCAGGCAACCAGCCTTCGGGTTGGTGGGTGGATGCTCTAACCACTGAGGCACTCCCACCCCAACATAGCACTCCTAATTTTAGGATACGGAAGCTCAGAAAATGAAAACATGAACCTTACCTTAAAAAGTCTGAGGATGTTGGCAACCATAATGGACACGGAGCTCGCCGATGCTCCGATGACTCCGACCACTTTGTCCGGTTTGGCGAAGATGGGAGGCTCTCCATTGGCACAGCGCACGTCAGACCCATCCCGTTCAATAAGGGCCTGTACAAAGGTAAGGGACTGCTCCAAGGCGTAGGTGTCCCGGGAACAAGTGTCTAAAATCCTGGCCCCAAGGGTGACGTTGGGCAAAAGCTCTGGGTCTTTGTTAATGAGATCTATGGCAAAAAGCATGGCCTCCAGTCTGTGTATGCCCTTCTCTTTTTTGAGCTCACCACAGGGCAAACCCCTTTCACCTCGAGCATGAACAGGGAACAGACCTCCCAAAATAATGTCCCCATCTATTCGAATTGAGTGGGCAAATTCTGGTGAGGACAGCTGATCTAAGGAGGAGGCTGGTTTGGGGGATGTGTCACCAAGCAACCAGTAGCTCCCCACAAGAAGAAATGAGAAGAGATCAGAAACCCAACTGGACGCCATGTTTTTGGGGTTGGACTCAGGTATACAGGGCGGTCATGTGATCACTTGGTCTAGAGGAAAAGATAGGCCAAAATGGAAGAAGCCAAAACATGCCAAATGGAAGCCGGTCCCACCTACAAACAGCTGTCCCATGTGTGTCCAAGAGATTGGGACAGACCAGTCACAGGTGGAGGCGGCGGGGCAAAGGAGGTGCAGCTGGCGTCACACACATGGTACCAGCAACCTAAAGTACAAAATTGTATAAGAAAACCTTTATTTGTCCCACAGTGAGGAAATTCCAGTGTTGCAATGCAAAGTTAAAGAACAGCGGGAGAATAAAAATCGGAATTATGACTAGCAGCCATTTCAACAATAGATGAAAAAATGTGACAATGAAATTGTCTCATTTCATTCTGACCATGGTCCCTCTGATTACTCCCATCTGATTTAATCATCTTAACAGGTTCAGATAGATAATAATCAGATTTAGCTCTGCATGTAAACATAGTCACTGGTGCTAGGACGCCCTGGGGCTGACTGACAGAACGTGCCTGCCAATCTGCACCAACAGCCTTTGATCAATCAACTTTGTGATTTGGTTGGAGCTGACACAGAAACGTCAATCTCCCAGTGATAATATGAACAATGAACTTTCCCAAGTGGATAAAGGATGCGATACATGCCAGTGCTGCATTTCAAGAAACTGATTTGAATCATATCATCCTATTCCTCATTTCTAAGCTAAACCTCAAATCTCAGTAATGGACTATTTGTTTATGGGTTTAATATTTGACGTTATTATTATTATACCTTTATCGTTGCTGCAAAAATAACAGTGCCAATTTTAAGTCGATCTGATTGTCCTAACAATGTAATCAAAAATAATTTCATGCAGCCAAACGATCAAGCCTAATACTTAAATGAGAGCAACGAGCCACATGTGTGTAGTCACTAACCTCCAGTTGGCCACACTATTCCCTCGTGTCCGTGGGAGAAGCGCGAATGGCTTTGGACACCTCTGTCCGGAGCACGGGCAGCACTGACGCGCGCCTCTTTCATGCAGATGTGATAAGACTCCAAATGTTTGTCTAATCACACAGATTGTTGTTTCGAGATTCCACCGTGAGGACCATGCACGATTGGGATCGCACCTGCACCTTCCATCCACTGCTCACGCGTATCGAACCAATCCACTTTACTCACTCCCGCTGGCCGCTGCTAATTATCCAAAGACATTGGAGACGGTTCCAAGATTGTTTTCTGTTGAAAACTCTTAAATGTTGGATTTAAACTGTTTTCCTTGAGTCGGTTCATCACTGCAAAATCACATTTGACCTAAGTGGTTTATCCCCGCGGTGGTGAGATTCAAGTAGTAGAATCTGAAGCGTAGGGGTCCGATTAGTGCGAACAGATCCTCTTGTGTGTCCAAGCGCGGAGAAGAGCGAGCGCATCCGTCAGTGCAGACAAGAGGAGCGCACCGCACACTTAGACTCAGTTGAACTTAATGAGCGTCACAATGCAGCCTGTTAGACGAGAGCCAAATGGAAAAGGTAAAATAGAGAAATGGCGCCCTCTAGTGAATCTGTTTATAACTTCAGATCAAATAAATGCTGTAGCATAGGCCTGCCAACGGTAAAAACTAGAAAATGAATACAGGTCTATCCATGGGTTTCACAACAGTGACCATTGCTATAACGAGCCATACATTATAAAAAAAAATAGTCTATGTTATGTGAATATGAAAAAAGTCCTCAAAATGGTGCCTGCCAGGGAGCTGGAGTAAGTGAATGAACTAAACACTTTTATTTCAAAACTTTAGTTTGACTAAAGTCTTAAGTTGTGGGTCTTAAAAGTGCAGGTCCATAATATGCTTTTCTCCATGGAGAGGTCATTACTTATCTGGAATGTATTAACTCTTTCTATCTTCATGGAGCCCAAACCAGACCAAGTTACAGGTCAGAGCTGTGGAGTGAAAACTCCACTTACAGTCAGAATGGCTGTTTTCCTAGGTACTTTTGATTAACAAAACCATGTCCATTTAGCCATTTAAAAAAAATATTTCACGTCAGTTAATGTTAAAGACACCAAATCTTTGTGAAAAGCCCATTTCCTGTTGACGTTTGTAGTTTTTTTGCCACTGCATAGGATTATTCAAAACAAAAAGTATCACACTTAAGACTCTAAGGACATAAATATACAGAATAGCTGTAAAATATAAGATTAATATTGTTCTCATTTTTTCTCCCAACTAAATCCCAATATCTATCCCTGCTCTAATCAAAAATAGCAAATATATAAACATCTATTTATATTTAACTCTTTAAATTCCAGTTTGAAAACTTGGATTTTATGTGTAGTGAAAAAATTACCTCTAAAATTAAAATATTTTCCAGAAAACTGAAACCAGACAATACGTGTCCCAAGAATATGTGTCCCAAGAAGCTACAACTTTGTCTAAAATTTGAAGTGGCAATTTTTGTTTTTGTGTAGGCTCAGATAAGT